>JUFY01032987.1:1459-20485 GCA_001855655.1 Leptopilina clavipes
TTAAGTACATGCAAAAAATAATAACATTACCATTTTTTTAGAATAATTTGAACATTTTGGAGAAAACAATCATGTTGAAAATTTTTAATTAAGATTCTTCAAAAAACTAATTAATTTTTCTTAAATTATACAAAAATATTTTTAAGAACATCAATTATTTTCGAAAAGTTACATGAAAATATTTTTAAAAAACTAATTCTTCGAAGTATTTTATTTTTATCATAATTTTTTAATATTCAATATTACATATCTTTGAACACAGTAATTAAAATTTTTTTTTTAATTTACTTTCTTAGACTTATTAAAATTTCGATGAAATCATTTTCATATTTATAATTAAAATTCTTCAAAAATTTGAATACTTTTTTTTAAATTTTTCCAAAAATTCCAGACAGTGTCATTCATACACATAAAAAAAATAAAAAAAATAATAAATGAATTATTCAATTATATTTAAAAGATTTTACTAAAATTTTTTAATTATTTGAAAATTTTTGAATTGTATATAATTAAAAAACTATTATTTTTCAAAAATTATTAAATTTTAAGAATTTCTTTAGTATAATTTTTTGAAAATATTATACCTTAATAATTTTTTTTTAAAATACATGGACAGTTGCAGTTGCAATTATTATAAAAACTTGCATTTTTGTATTTAAATAATTGAATTCTCAAAGAACTTTGAAAAAATGATTTAAAATAGAGTTTAGTTAAATTGTAGAAAATAATTGTTTTTTGGAAGGGTTGTAATTTCTATAGAAATTATTAAATTTCTGAAGGTTTTAAATTGAAATTTTTTGAAATTTTATATCCCGTGGAAAAACAAATGAGAATTATTTAAATATTTATTTAAAAAAATTATTGAAATGTTGAATAATTGAATTAGAAATCAGTGAAAGGTAAGGAAAATACTTTTTTTGTATTAAAATAGCTGATTAAAAAATCAGTTAAAGCAACTTTTTTTACGTCTTAAAGTCGATCCAAGGCCTGAAACTGTTTTATAATAGAGGATGAATTTCTTTCTTTCGAAGATTTTAATTTACGTTCCACTAGTGAATGTCCTAACAGAGGGAAATTTTGTTCTAAATTTCAGTTTTCTTTGTCTCAACATTTATTTTCAAATATATCTGAGTGTGGGAATTAAAAAATTGACGCTAGTCGAGTTTACGATTTATTTGTAGAATCGAGAACATCACACAAACTCACTATTAATGTCACGTGTCATTTTGAGGCGAGAAAATTAATGAGAGAAATAGGGTGTGTCAGTGAAGCTGAAGCAGATCACGTCATAGAGTCAAATGGCCCATCTGCATCAGACAGATGGTCCAGTCATTTTATATGACGTTTATATTAATTCAGAGTGTTTTTTTCTTCTTCTCTTCTTTTTTGGTCTTTTCATAAGTCGCTGCATTATTAAATTAAGTTGAAGGCTTTCGTAAGATTTTTAGAAATGCATTCCACGTCAATGGATTTCCATCAACCAATATTCTGCCTAAGCGTATTGTTCAAGCGTAAAGGAAGCAATACACGGAAGAAATATAAATCTCAGATTGGAACGAAACAGTCCGTTCAGCTGTGTTAAGTATCCTGCCTTTGAGAGAAATATGATCTGCGCATTCCCAGTCGAGATTTACCAAACCGGAAGAAAACGATGGTTGGAAATCCCTAGAATGCCCTTTTCTTCGCTAATTAAACTGCGCGTAAATTCGTTTCGCCAGGAATTCTTCATTCAAGTTCTGTGATGGTCGCAAGTTATTTCATTATAATTTCCTCCACCATATCGAAAATTTCTGCGGACAAAAATGTAATGACGCTTTTATTTTTGTCTTTTTTTGAATTTCTACTTAAACTCTTTATTTAATGTTAATGAGAAGAAAAAGGTATTCTTTGTTTAGAAATTTTCAATTTATTTTCTATTAATAGGTGACAACATTGAGATTCGGTATTGTGTTGAATATTCTATAGACATAAGGAAACCCAAGATATCTAACTTTTAAATAAGCCAACTAGTTTCAAACTTTGCTTTAAAAAAATAAATAACTTTTCTTCAACTGTCAGAAAACTCACATCTTAGTTTTCTTTATTTACGAAAAAGTGAATTCTATGTATAGTAAAATGTATAGCAACAAGACGCTTCTTTTAATAATAGGCTTTTGACCACACACACACACCTGATGAAACAAGTGTGAAATACTTTCAAATTGAGTGACGAATTGACAATAGCCTGAGGGTACAAAATAAAGTCTCGGAAGTATCGAATTCCAATATCCGCGTGTGTGTGGGGTGTGGGTTGATGCTGGGGGTCTTAGAAGACGAAAGTATGCAACCCGACTTAGATTCCCATGTCTCTAGGGACAATTTCATCGGCATCCAATTTCAGGATGCAATCTGCTTGCTCTGCTCTCTTCTGCTTCCTACAAAAAACCTTTAAGAAAGCCAATCTGACCAATAAAAAAAAATAATAATAAAATAATAAATAAAAAAAAATAAAAAAAAAAAAACGGGAGTTATACCCAATCATTACTCTCTCTTTGATCTGAATACACACAGATTTTACCAAAAGTTAAACCGATACTACTGAAACACAATAACTCAATAAATTTATAATCCATTAAACTAAAAAATGTAAATACTTGTTTAAGAATTCACATTAATTCGCTTTTTTACCTATCAGTAGAACTGGAATTATTGGTCAGATAAATAGAACTGGAATCATCTACCCTTCTATTTGAACTTCCAAGCACTCTCTTTTTCCCCCTATATATGTATATAACTAAAGTGAAATACCCTCTGGGCTTTGAAGACTTATCCACAATATCTATAATATATGCTTACATGGAGCTAAGATTTTCAATCTTTGAAGGAGAAAAAATCCAATTATATTTAGTTTTATATGAATATGCCCCCATATTCAACTTATAAGAAGTTGCGTCGAATTCTAAATTATCGAATTTCTATTTAAACGATTTTTATGATGTAGAATTAACCATTATCGTAATTGAATGCTTGGCTGAATTTCGGCGTGAATTTTCCCTTTCAATTTTCAATTTTCAAATATCAAAAACAAATTTTCATTTGTCAGTTTAAAAATTTCCGCCAAAATCTTTCTTTCGGTTGTTTGTTCGATCGCTTGCAATTTCGATCAAATAACAATTCGGCTTTTTAAGAATTATATCAAATGACAATTTATGAAATTAAAAATTTGAGCAAATGCGAAAATTCAATAAAACGAAAATTATGACATTTACATATTCTGCTTACTCAAAATTCTGTTGATAAGTTGATAACTGTTTTCATTTACTGGACTTTGTGTCATGCAATAAGATGTGAAAGTCGATAATTGGATTACTCCTTAAGTCAGGGAAATATGTTATTAACCAAAACATAGGTTTTTATTAAATAATTAATTGTAAAATCTCATATTATCACACTACCACCACAGATTATATTTTTTATATTGTCGATAGCGGTTATTAGCATCAGGATTAGAACTATATTTTTTGCACTGAAAGTACTCTAAAGATGACTTGGTACTAGTTCGAACTGTTGACAAAGGTATTTTTTTATAACAAACAAATTTTCTCCACCAATAATTCTATTACACGTTACATTTAATATTTTAATAATTTAATTACTACGCGATACTAACTTCATATAATATATGTACATAATTCTTTTATATCTTTTTTAAAATTTGAAAAATGCAATTTCATGATATGCAAGATGTCGTTTCTCTTTTTCAGTTTTATACTTATTCATATATAGGGCATTGTGAGTCATCCCCATTTAGTTCACATTCACAAACAACAAGCAACATGTTTATTACTGGCGTATTTCGATGAAAGTATTGCTGAGCCTCGGGATAAAAAGAGTGTCATGAAAAACGACCACAGCAATGAGAACTAGAGAAGCGCAACAAAAAAAAAAAAAAAAAAGAAAGAAAGAAAGAGAAAAACAGCCATGAGAATAACTGACTCAAAGGGACAGATGGAAAGTACACGTGCGTGTGTTTTGTCTTTTAAAAAAATTGTCATTTAGCTACTGAGATACAAATATTCATAACGGTATACGATATCCAAATATGTATTTTTTGACAATTTTTCAATGAAGATTCAGGTACCTAATTAACTTTTACATGTAGGAGTTAATAAATTATTTTTAGTAACAATTTACTACTATTTAACTACAGAGCGACATGGCTTTTCACATTATTTCAAAGTAAATAAATCGATTGTAATAAAACTCAGGAATTTTAATATATCTGCATTAGTGCGTATAAAGTGCTTTAATGTAACGCCACACCAGATATAGTGTTGCACGTCGAGAATCTTTCCTTTCATAAAAGTAAAAGGATGAAAGCACTATTATATATTCAATTGTTTTTATTGAGTTTCTCACTAGAATTTTTCAAACAAGTGGAAAAAATACGATTAGATTAAATCTTGTCCACTCCATCTCGTTTATGAGCAAAGAGTATTTTTTTTAATCTATCGGACAGTTGTTACAGAGTTATAGGGGAGAAGAGGCGGTAAAACGGCGCACTGTCGTTTTACAGAAAAGTTCTTTAAAATTTATTGCGAATTTATTTGTTTCATGTGCGTCTTATCTTTCTCTTTGTAAATAACAATAACTAAAGCTTTTAGTAATTATTTATCAGAAAAAATGTTGGAATTAAAATTACACTGTGACTCTAGAAAATAAAAGCAAAGAAATTTGTCGCCAGATATAAAACTTTGCAATGTTTTTCTAAGTAGGAAGATTTAAATATACGTAATTTGTTTTAGTCGAAACGAAGGCAAAAGTCCTTAAATTTTCTAAATGGGGTGTTCTTATACCGCTATCGCATACATTAGATACACGCAATGAGCAAAGCTCACAGTTGAAATTTGCATTTATCACGAAACCCTCTAATTCGAATGCACACTCACGCCACGCAAAGAAGTAAATCCTCATCAGTGTAATCAAACGCAGAGACGAGTTATATTTATAGTTCTCAGTAAGTAGTTGGTGCATGACTATCTTTTTTGGGTTTTTCCATCGCTTTCTGCTATTCGTCCTTTTTTCGGGAGATTTTGCGGCTTACCTCATACTACACTCTGACTTTCATGCTCTCAAACATGTATATGTTTATGTGTGGACATGTGAATATACAGTTTAACAACCTCGATTTACACTGGCAAATGTTCAGGTCGTTGGGTGAGCTTGACTAAGCGTGGAACCTTGGTCCCTGTATGCTCGTTCCACTCGAATAATTAACGCCGTCTAATTAGTTTAAGCTTCGTTTCAGATTCTTGTGGTAGAAATTCGCGAACTCTTAAATTGGTGGCGTTGAAGGAAAGCGAGGACGATGCCTGAAGAAGGAAGTAAGCGATAATAAGATAGAGGCATCCGCGAATAGTCATTAAAAGATCGTGACGTCTATCTCGACCAAGAAAAGGAGTCCTTATACAGTGATAATAATTCAAAAAATTGTCAAGAGTAAGAACGTATAACAACTTTTCTCTGACATTGCGAGAACTGTCCTTTAATAGAAGATGAATTAAAATTCACAATCAGTCGTGTATTTTTCCCACTGGGAAACTATTGACCCAACACTGTTGGGATTGGCGATTGTGACGTCAAAAAACAAATGTGGCTAACAGAAGTAGGTAACTTTTGTTGCTTAAGCAAGAGACTCGAGTATTATAAAGAAAAAAAAAATTAAATTAAAATTTGCGGCTCACTTTAAGTGAAATTTATGAGTTTACGCAATCAACACCCACGTGTCGAAATTTTGTAGAGGGTGAAAAAGTTTTAAACGCAGGATTTATCATATTTTCTGGATGAAGAAATGCGTGAATGAAAATTCGGCAAATTCTATTCAGTTTTCAGCATTTTCCTTACAAACTTCGAATATGACAAGTCGTCCTCATGAAATTAATGGATTAATTTCAGCAAGTGCGAAAATTGTACATGTTAGATATTCCTGTAAAGCATCTTTCGCAAAGTGCAAGAAACAAACTCTCATATGCTAATTGTCACCTTTTTTTCATTTTTCATATTATATTCTTTCCCATGAAATTCTCTTGTCAATTAACTCAACCCTAATTTATTTACATGATTTATTTTTATTTAATCTTTATTTGGATAATAATGAAAACTGAGGTTAGGATTTTTGAACGGTGTACTAATACATCTATAAACACAGCAGAATATTTTGCTTTCCGAAGATTTTATTGAAAATACTTTTTCTGTTTCTTCCTGATCCATATCAATCAATTTTTTAAAATGTAACTTATAAAACTCTCTTTTTCTCCACAATTCCATAGTTTTCAGGTCATTGTTTACTTTTTTACCTACTAATGTCAACTCAAATTTACTCCAACAGATAGCGTATCGCAGTTTAGCCATTCCTAATACTTTTTGAAGATGAATTGTTAATATGATATTTTTTCTGTAAATATAAAGTTTCTGTTAATGAAAATGGAAATGATATTTTTATTTTATTTTCTGTTGATCAGAAAATCTATTTTGATAACATTTCGCTCCACGTTTCGTTAATATATTTCATCTGAACCATATTGTTCTGTCATGTCTCTCTATAACCCTGGATTAACATTTCAACAATATTCGATACCATAAGCAAGACCATCACTTTATAAAGAGAGGAGGTGTTATTGCTCTGATGAATAAACATAACGTGACAATTTGTATGAACATGGAGAAGGATATAATGCAAATTATGTCGACGAAAGAAACATTCCCACCATTGTGTCTTCTATTAACTGTTCTACGTATTGTTCGTGTTAAGCGTTATAAAGTCAATCAGTTTCAATACTGGCTAAAAGTGAAAAAAACAAACATTTAAAAAAACGATATTTTTTCAATTTCATCACACGAAAAAAAATTTTACGATGTGAACGAGCGATATTGTAAATTATTTATTATAAAGAACCTACAAATCTAATTCTTTGAATGAGCCGTGACACGTAAATTCACTCAATATGCATTTACAGATGGAACTAATCAGTGGAAATGCATTTAATTAAGATTAAAACTAGTTTTTGAGGTTATGCTGCAAAAGTTCAAATGTAATGCAGTGAAGGTTTGTTGCACACATCTTCCTGTGCATTTTATTAAAAAGAACGTCGTTAAAATCCGTCGAGATGTGAATTGTCAGCAGAATTTTGTGCAAAACAGTGCACTTCTTCCCACTGTGCGCAGATGCTAACTTCAATTAATAATAAAATTATTCATTGTTTAGGTAAAACTAAATATTTTTTTACGAAACACTATCATTTATGCCACTTACAATCTAATTATTCTGCTAATTTTACTTTACAACATGTAAATACCTTACATATTATCTTTTATTCAGTTTTAAGCTTCGAAAATAGAAATTAATCAAATTCTGTAACTATGGAAAAATCGAATCTTGGTCATTATTTTTACAAATCCAATAAGAAAGCCATTATATCACATTATGAAGTAAGAGAGCAATTGTTTATTGAAATTTCTTGAAACAATTATTATTACTTTCACATTTAAGTAAATACAAGTATGATGATTAATGATTATTTTAAACTAACTCTAAAACTATATCAAAAGATTACCATAATAATTATTATCATATAATCTATCTGACTGTGTGTATGGTGACAATTTTCAAAAAGTTGAAAAATTTTTCAGACAAATGTAATTATTGTGTTCAGTCATATTTGAATATTTAGCGTGTGACAAATTTCTCCTGCTCGGCAAAGACTAATTTGTAGAGAGTCTTTATGAATAAAAATCACGTGACGTGCATATCTGAAACGTCAACCTTGCACGATTCTGGAATAACGTCGAGATTAAATGCTACTTTGAGAAATAATGACGCTTTTCAGCTTAGTTGTGTGCACTTGTCTTCATATTGCAACGCAGTTTTACATTATATATGTAAACTAAATAATTTTCTGAGTTTTTAATGTTTTGTAGAAGGAAAATCCACTTTTTATTCCCATTTCAAAAAAATGAATTTTTTCGGAGTTGTGTCTTTTAGAATAGATTTAGATTTTCTTGTAGTTTAGATACAATTATGTTGCCCTTATTTTTAATGATAATTTCTGAAACCAAATATTTCTACATAGTAGATTGTACTTTCAATGATTAGTTATTATTTATTTTTAAATTTTAATAAGCAAATGTTTTGCTTATTTGAATTTTGCAGATTGATAAATTAATAAAGATGAGAAATAGTTTGAAATTTCTTTATTATGTTTTATTGTTTTGGGAATTTGAGGTCTTTGCTTATATTTTATATTAAGGAAGTGTACACTCAACGTGTGAAGAAGCATGGGTTATGTATTCTATTGTTTGCAGCCTTGGTACATTTTAGGCAAGCAGGGTTATGCTAGGAGTATACGTGCAAATGGCCGGATATCACATGGGGAGAAAGGGGAGACTTCATCAAAATTGCAGAAGTAATGAGATTGTTGCATCTCTCTTCTTGCCTGTGATATCCGACCTTCTATGTGTATATAGAGACTTCATTGCTTGCGAAGCGAATACCAAGTTCCTCTCTTTCTCCTTCCACTGTTTCGTAACGGTTCACTATTTTTCGTACAGCGAGAAACACCTCAGAGAAAGGAATAAAGGATGTTCCTGCTTCTACATCTAGGCAACGCTTTGCAATTCCTCTTATTTATTTTTTTAATTCTTACATAAACATCTTCCTTTTTTCATATGTATATTGTATATATTTTTTTGCTATTAGTATGATTGCTGAATCTTCCATTAATTCTTTTCATTGGAATGCTAATATGATGTAAAAAAATTAATACAGAAAATTAATAGAATCAAAATAGAGCCATAAACATTAGATTATCACCAAACTTTGGGTGTTTTATCCACTTAGAAAGTGATGTTAATTACTATCGGATATCTGCAATTTGGTTCTAAACTGTTTCATGTTATTTTTTCGTTTGCGTTACGTAAATTGGTAGGGTTTTTATTTTAAATTATACCAAATGAAAGGACAGTGTAAACATCTGTCCGCGAGCAAAAACAGAAACTATTGACCAATGCTTGTTTGCTGATATCGTCAATATATGACTACGATTTATCAAGACTGTTGTTTCGCTTTCTGCTTTGACCTGCGAATTTTCAACCACCATTCTTCTTACTTTTCAGTGAACAGTTCTTCGAGGATTAAAAATAGGAGATACGTTTATTTAAAGATGATAAGTTTATATATAATTATATTTAGTATAAAATAGTTAAAAAATACAACTATTATTTTAATATACTCTGGATCCCATTACTCTCTAAATTTGAATCAGTGAAATTCGACTGATGAAATAGCTGAATTTAGCGACTGAAGAAACACTTCAGTAAGATTTCCACTGAAAATTAATGGAATTATTACTGATTTAAAAAGTCAAAAATGTTTTACTAATTTGCTGATAAAACAAATTTGACTTTTTAAAATTTTAATCCATTGGTTTTCAGTGAAATATTTCGCTAAATTCCCTCTATTTCATCAGTCGAATTTCACTGATACAAATTCAGAGATAGCAATATTTTCTGGGTCTGCATAAAGCGCTAACTGGACCTAAATTTTGAAAAAAAAATTCTTTTCCGAATTGAATTTTTCATCCTCAACTATTCTACAGCGTGTATAATGGATAATTTGTGTTATCCATTGATTGATAAGTGAATTTAAGTGAAAAATTCCAATTAAAATTATTTGAAAAAATGAAGCTGATTGACAGGTGTAAAGAACAGTTGCACGCGAGATAATTTTTGAGGTAAACCGAGTTTGTTATCGTCAGCGGCCAAGTAGCAATGATCGTACATCCCACAGGATGCCAGAGCAAATGATTATTCATGAGACGGCGCTCCCGTGGGTCGTTATTCGCGTCTCGTTCTCCTGTTGAGGTTCAGAACTTTCTTGTATAGATATACTTTATGGTATCATCGATAATAGACTCGATAGAGTCGACCATGTCTATATAAGAGCTTCATCAAGTATATCAACAAATATATATTACAATAAATAAAACACAATGTCGATAACAGTTGACTTACAATTTTTTGCTGTAATTCCAAATTGAGATGCATTAAATAATGTACTTGAATTTAATAGGAATGATATATTGATAAAGAATTATTTTTTTAAAAAAGAGCACGGGGTCTCTATTATTCTAGCACATTAGCGCACCTTTTGCCGCAAAAATACGAAGTCATTGTAGTGTAAAATTTGCTAGAAATCGCAGATGCTTTGTTAGATAATAAAACAGTTGAGAATGATGATCTTTTCTCACTTTTCGGGCGCCTTGTTTTTAGGGACGCTAAAAAAGTATATAATTAAGAGGATATAAATGGAGCACCTTCAGTGTGTAAGGAAGTCTCTGCTTTTCTGTAATTCTGTCTCGTTGGCTCTGCGCCAGTCTAGACGGGACTAGAGGAAATCTTTACTTCTCTTTCTTCTTGTAATGTTATCACGTTTTAGGTTCAACATTAACATAAGTTTAGCATGAAGTTTCTCTGTATATAAGCCTATCTTAAGTAATTTTATTTATAAGTAAGTATATTTATTTTAATAATTAGTAAATAAATGAAGTGGTATGGAACATCAAGGTAGTATATTTCAGTTTGGAATTACATCAGATATTTGGAATTTAGAAGGATAATAAAAGAAATTAACTCAGTTCGACTTTTAGTTCAAATAAAGCGTCCCCAAAAAAATGTGTTTACTGTTAGTTATAGTGAAGCACTTGGTCAGCATTTTATTTTTTGATGTGATAAGAAAATAATTATTAGATCAGCGTTTAATTGTTATTTTGAGTAGAAAAAGCTTTCGTGACAGGTGATCTTTCTCTGGTGCGCTTTACAAAAAATATAAAAATGAAAAAAAAAAACGCTCGACATCCTATTCCATAGAGCTATCTAAAAAACGCTCGACATCCTATTCCATAGAGCTATCTTCGAAAGTGAATTTATTTTCTGGCAAGCGATTCACAGTTTCTTTTTCAGGGCTTTGAACTTTGGCATCCGTTTTGGCTTTAAGACGAGACTCCCTAAAAGTTGATTGAGAGCGTTTGATATCTCGAAAAATCTCCTGTAGTTTCTCAATACATACATGTTGAGCTTAGCTGACATAAAGTAATGGGTCTTTTTGATTTTTCGCATATATATTCTTTATTCTGTGTAACAATTTAAATAATCTGTTTAAACATTTTTTCAACTCCATCATTATTCAAGTAAAGCATCATTATTCAAGTAAAAGAAACTAATTAAAAAATGTGTTTTAAATTTTATATAATGTAAAGGACCCAGACAATTGGATATAATTGGACATAATTTTTTAATGCTTTGATTAAATTGGTATAAAGAGAGCTTATAATATCTGTAATATATTTTCCAGTATTATTAGCTCTATTTATACCAATTTAATAAAACTTTTAATTAATTATATCCAATTATATAAAAACTGATCGACTATTGGTGCACATACTGATCGAGTATTGGTTTACATGTAATTTTCATGGCTGATCGACTCCTGGGTAAAAAGTATTTCGTTTAAGTAATTTTTTTAAATATATAAATTAATTTAAATTGATTTTCTAATTGCAAATTGCACATTTCAAAAACTAAAAAAGAAATTTTTAAAAATAACGATTCATTTGCAATTTATTAAATGTTTATGAATCGTTCCAAAAATAGTGATCGACTACAGGGTCTTTTACCTTATTATATAGATATTTTGTAATTGCAAAATCAGCTTTATCGGTTTAAATAGAAAAGTGGCTTTTGCTAAAAATAAAAGACCAAACCAAAACTTAGTTTTTGTTCGCAAGTTTCTGAGAATTAACACGCTTCAAAGTTTTTCCTGATCTTGCAAGACTTTAGTTGGCTGTACCTTTAGAATCACTTACTCCGATTCATAAGTCCCGTGAAATAAAAAGAAAGAGAAAAAAAGTGCAAACATTATCGAAGATGGATATTTTAACTTACGTGATGATGCATGAATTTCATTACAATCAATCATCTCTTTCTCCTTGAATATCTAATAAGACGTGAAGGATATTGAACACCAAATAGAAATTTTTCAACTCTATATCTCAAATGTCATACATACTATATTCATGGAAAATATAGTTCAATTTTTCACCCGAATTTTATGATAAGGATTGAAAGAGAAAGATTTTAATCAACTAAATCCCTGAGACATTGAGTTGTCAATTCAATTTTGTGGACCGGAATTCAGATTGACTTGGGTATTTGATTCCAAATCGGATTTGAAAATAAAATGCTCTCCGGGTTTATATTTGATTTCTTACCACTGAGCAAAGAGGAGAGACCTACCCAATCAATTAATTAGATGCCAGTTCCGAGTTTGCGCATTGATCTGCTTCCTGCTTCGTTGAGACTTGCTCTTGAATATCCATGAATAATCATGCCATTTGGGATCGATCAAGCGTTTTGAACACGATTGAAAACGGAAATTGACATTCTGTTCATTTATTTATTTCCCATTGCCAGAACATTTTCATTAGGTTTATGTATTGAAATGCAGAGAAAATGTTTTCTTTATTAATTCTATTTTTCATTCCAGAAATACTTGAATGGAGAATTTACTTATTTCTTTCAGTATTGATAAAATGGAATATTCTTTTTATGTAAAACTTGAAGAAATTCATATTTGAGTCTCAAAATTCAATTCTGCTGGTGATGATCATAGTAATAATTATGATCCTTTTATTTTTCAAACAAAATTACTATTTTGAGTGCAATATATTAAGTGTGATTTTCATATAAAGATCTCGAAATACGTAGAGAAAAACCCTTATGACAAAGGTGAGGAAAAAAGTCTGTGCTCTGAAACACGACTCCGGATGTAATCTGGGTGTTAGAAAAGCAGTGAATGTCCAATAAATTGCATTGGAGTCTACTCGAATTTCAGGATTGAACGTTTCATGGAACCAACTGTTTCGGCGACGATTCGTTCGTGATCCTCCGTAATTACGTCGCGTCGGTCATTATTATTGGTGCCACACAGGTTATTTCTTAGTAATTAACTACTACATGCAAAGAAATACTGGAATCAGTCACAATTGCTTCTTTCAGAATAGAGAAGTATCCAATTATGAGAGAAAGTGTGCGTTATTTGTTTATCAGCGGTTGAACTGGATAATATAGAGATTCTCCGAACAACGGGCAATAGATGGCTACCACTTTCCCTCTCACAGAGATACTTCTCTTACTTGTTTTAAGTAGACAACGGTAGACGATTTAAAGTCATCAATTTCTTATTGTTTGCATTCCGATACAATGCTTTGCATCATGATTTCCATCCATTTCCATCATACCAGTCAACAAGAATCAAAGCTAAGCAAACGTAACTGCTTGAAGAAAAGTCGATAACAGCGTCTAAATGTTGAAGAGAGAACTAAAAATCAGAAAAACGTTTTGATGTTGTAAATAATTGTATCCGTTACAGACTATAAAGTTTCAAAGCAAAGATCAAAATCGGCGCCTCCGTTGCTAAAATTCTAATTCAGTTTCTACTAGATTTTTACCACCGAATAAAAAATTCTGCAGTTGACATAATAGAGATATTCAGTTAAAAAGAATTATGCAATGTAGATGCACAACAAAGAAAAGTAATTGAAAGATAATAGATTCAATCAACAGTTTAGAATTACTAAAACCTTTTCATGTCAATATGTAGATTGATTTATCTGTAATAATTACAGCAGGAGATATTTGTGAAATCTTTTCATTGAAATGATAAATAGTAATTTATTGTTACCAGGAACAAAGATTAATTATAGGAGAGCATTGTTCTTTTCTTTTGTTTAAAGCCTGTCGGTATATAACAAATCAGTACGTGCTTTCTTAGTGGAAAATAAAACTTCATAAGCAGTTGATTTAAAATTTGTTATTCTTTTTTTAAAAATAGACATGTATTTTTTATTTTTGATAAAATTCTTTCTAACAGCATGTGATCGTTAGGTTCCCAATGTTAATTTTATTGACGAATTTTCTCAATATTGAATGATTTGAGCTCGTATTTTGTAGAGAAGTCAAAAATATTAAAACTTTTGCTGCCCTTCCTCATCATATTTGAGACTTTTCCACAAAATTTCAGTTCAATCCGTTGAATATTTTAAGAGAAAAGAAAAGTCGCCTAGTGCCTAGTGAAATCTTTCTTTTTTTTCTAATAATCAACTTCTAGTATCATCTAAAAAATCTAAAATTACACAATGAATCAGTGTATTTGTGAGTTTTCTTTCGAAACTTTATTCTTTTGTGATTAGATGAGTGTAAGGACAATCTACTCTCTCACTATTCTTGTTCCTTATTTTCTCAGTCAGACAATTTTTCTAGGGAACGAAGAAAACATGGGATAACGACTTGAACGAAGAAAAACAGGATTCATTTCGCTTCAGAGTGTGTTGTCTGTGCACCATCTAAAACTCGAAAAAAGTATTCCAGTTGCTAAGATGAGACAGTCTAAGTTGTTCAGTCCTTTCCCTTCATCTTGTATTTATTTCATCAAATCAAATTTGCAATTCTAATTTAATTGCAACTTTTTTAAAAGAAAAATCTTGTGATTTGAACAAAATTCTGAATAAATATTTATGCATACACTTTGTTAGAAATTATTTTCCGTTTCTTTTTTTTTTAATAAAGGCAGAGATTTAAACAATATCTTGTGCATTCTTATTTTATGAAGTGGAAAATCTTTAACGGATTTTCCGAAATTGCAATTTTATGGAGTTTGAATCCATAAAACTTTCTTCATTAACTCGCAGATCATGGAAGTTACACGTTCAACGTCATGGAAGTTTTACTGCAAAAAGATTAACAGATTTGATGCATAGCTTCGGCAAAGTATAGGCTTTGAACTTTGAACACATGTGTAAATATATAAAATCTTAAATCACGGATTTTAGAAATATTAACTATCGTCCGACACATTGAGCCAGATTATGATAATTCCTTGTTCACTGTTTAAAATTTGTTTCATTAATAATTAGTTACACTTTTATAATAATAAGAAGCTTTTATATAGGAAGACTCGATTGTTTCTTGTACCGTCACAATCATAAAGTTCGGTACTTTTTGCTTAAAAGTTGCGTACCCTATTGAGTTCCATATTGACCTCAAATAATTACTCTACACTGATAGAAATTACAAGTAAATGCAACCCTATTTATTTGTTAACATATAAAATTGGTGGGATTTCAAGTGTAAATTTCTCAAATTGAACAAAACGTCTAAAGCAACACTAAAGTTTTTGCTTCTGGTTCACTAATTGCACAAACTAGAAATATTCTAGAGAAAATAAAAAATTTATATAAAAAATCATCATTGAAAATTCACACGGAGATTAAAATATGTTACTGGGTACAAAAATGATTGCAAAGGTAAACATCTTTAGTGTTAGAAATACGGATGCAGCAATCTAGATTGTATCAGTTACAATCCATATTGTACCTAGTGGCATCTAGATTGTATGCATAACAAAATTTTTGTACCATCTCGAGTGGTACCCAGTAGCATAATGATAGTACCATGTAGCATCTTTTCACCATCCAGTTCTCTCATTGTCAGTATACCTTTAATTTAAATTTAAAATCAAAAAACTTTTAAAAAATCACCACGGATTAAACGATTTTGTATTAATAGATTTTCAGTCAGTGGCTAAAATTCACCCTTTTAATGATTGTAATAATTAATTGGTCATAAATTATGAAACGTAAGTGTCTGGAATTAGGATGTAATGATAAAACATTGTGACAGAAGATGTTGTGAATAGACAATTTTACTGGGAGTCATATTACGAATCAAATTTAACGCATATTAAATTAGGTGAGGGTATCCTGTCAATATTCTTATATAGTGAAAAAAGGAGCACAAGTGCAACCAACCTCGTAACCTGCGAAGAGGTGAATCCACGTAGGTTCGTGATATCGACCGAGACTGTGACCCAGTCCCTCTCATCTTTCACAAGAGTAAATCAGAGATATATATATGAAAGGAATAGAACTGCTATAAGTCATATCATTTCTTTATAGTTAGAATGCAATATGTCTAATTTCACTAAATCTTCATAATACGTTTACGATCTTATGCGATTTCATTTATTGGTAATTTTTCTCAATAAAATGTCAAATAAATTATATTGACGCTCAACATTTTTGAAATGTTATAATTATAGAAACTAGAATTATTTTGCATATATTACAAATTCTCAACAACTAATGTTTTATATTTTTTTCTGTTTCAGGTAAGTTTTTCGAAGTCATTTTCCCGCTTATATTTGTTCGAGTATTTGGTTAATACTGTAAGTATTCAGCTACCACAGAAATTTTTTTTAAACAATTGCTGTTTCAAATTAATTATTTGTTACTGAAAAGAAGATTATATCTTCCTTTTTAATGACATGAATTATTTTTGTGAATTTTAGAATTTTTGATTGAAACTCTGGGCGGGTTGTAAAAAAATATTTTCCCTTTTTAATTACTAGAAAATGGTACTTTCTACAGAAGTTAGTTTGTTAAGAAAGTTAATTTATTATCTAAGTTAAAATCTCGTTAAGAATCGTAAATGATGCTTGGCACCAAGTTTAATCCATATAGACTATACATCAAGTCGAAAGAGCGACTGTTGCTAAGAGCTCTGGCTCAGCAACCATCCTAACTTTATCTCACATGCAATTAGTGATATATTTTGTTCTTTAATTATTACTTGCACCAGTTTTCCAATGTTCTAGGTAAATCATATTAATTCATAATGTTATACATTAAAAATTTTTTGAATTCATTGAATAATACTGAGAAACGAAGAAATAAAATCCAGCATGTGTATAATTAAATTCACTTTTATAGCGATAAATTATTCTCAATTATTTCATATTCCATGTTTTTAAAATTGTGTTTTATAAATTGCGAGCAATCGTAAATTTTTAATATTTTTATATAAAGACTGATTTAATGCGAGTTTATTATGTGTTTATTATTTAAAAAAGAATGAATAAACAAGAATAAATCCCAATCGTCACAGACATCACACACTTTTTTATCTAATTTTAGTTTTGACATTTATTTTGTTCTTTTGATTTGGTATTTATTTATTAGTCTATCATCTTTTTTATCTTCTCAATATATATATAGAATAGATCATTACTTACACTTTTATATTTCTATACGCTTACTCATTGTTCGTTATTATTAAATTCTCCCTTGATTAATATAAAAGTTATTTAGAGATCAACAACTTTGGAATGTAAATTTCTTGACTTAGATCTAGTTTCAAGGTTCGCTCTTCGCTGGATGATTGTAAATTCCAGTTCAAGAACATGTTCTGCTCACGTAACACCATGTCATTCTTTTATAATATGTATTCGGATTATCATATTCATTGGAATACATTTCACTCTATAAATAATATTTCCTTGCGCTCATATAAAGTCAAGATAAATTCATATTTAAAAACTTTTTTCTAGAACATTAAAAATATTCCGTTGAAACTGAAATATTCTTTTTGTGTGCGTCAAGTTGAATTTTACAAATTTCGAAACCTGAGAGAAATATGCCTAAGATGGTAAAAAGAAATATTTTACAATATGCCATCATTATGTATTAATGATAATACAATCTAAAATACCAATATTTTACTATCCGAGATGTTACCTAAAGCCATATAAATATTTTAAGAAAAAAGACAGCGACAATATTAACATTGGGGACCTAACGATCACATGCTGCCAAAGAATAGAATCTTAGAATAAATTCCTATTTAATAACAACATTGATAGAGCTCCTTACCTGTACTTCAAGTATACAGGAAATGTGTCAGGATTGACCTCTTTTGCAAAGGAAAGACAGAAGTTCTCATTTTATCTCGGATGGAGTTCAAAGAAATGGGGTCGATTGTTGGGAGGCCATACATTTATTGACAGCGATACAGAAGAAAAGCGAAGCCAAGAATTGAGAATTTGTTGTTTACTATTTCTCCTATATTTGTTGTCGAAACGCTGCGAATTCTAAATAAAATTCTATGTAGTTGCTTCGAAAATCTCATATTTCAACAGCCTGATACCAAATCATTCTCCAGTTTCTGCCACCAGAAATCATTTGACGGAAGTTCCTGATTTATTTACAGAAACAGTTTCCAAGCGTTCAAAACTTCACGAAAAGAGGAGTTATATTTTCCGCTTGAAAAATATAATTTCTTTATTTATAGATCGCTAGTTTCATTGAATTCTCTCTGTAAAATTTCTGATTGTTTTCAGTTTTTTTCCTGCTGTAAAATAGGGCAAGCGAAAACTCTTTATCTGCTAATTGAAATCAATATATTTTACTTTTGACATTCAAAAAACTAAAAGGAAAACTAAATTGTATTGTATTGTATCTATCGGTACAAAAATTACATTATAAAAAAATATTTGTAAATTCTTTTATCTTAACTTTCGATTATCCGAAAAAGGTCCTGCCCGAATTAGTTCGGATAATCGAAGTTCCACTGTAATAATAATTGAGTCAGCTAATTTTTTTCCATTGAGGAACAATATATGGAGAAACATTTTGTAATATATCATATTTGAAAGTTTAATAATTATTTATGGAATATGGAGGTAATGTTATCTGAAATGTTTAAATGTTGATAACGAAAGCTTGGATTTACTGTAGTGTATAAGCTGCATCTACATATTCTCCATCGTCCTATTCCCATTTGTGTATAATTTGAATTATTCCCTTATGGGAATAATGTGGGGGGCATTTTCTGTTCAATAAAACACAAAATTAAAAATTATGTTAAAAAAATAACATTATAATAATAAGAATCCTGAACTTTTTGGAATTTTCCAAGAACCATACAACACTCACCAGGGAAAAATGATGCATTTATTTGGTTGATTAAACCAAAATTTGGTATGATCCAAAAGTTATGAACGAAATATTTTTTCGATATAAATATTTCCAAAAATTACTGACTGCAATAAAAAGCAAAAACGTAAATTAAATATTTTGAAGCTTTATAATTTATTTTTGA
>JUFY01032991.1:0-10047 GCA_001855655.1 Leptopilina clavipes
CTACATAATGAAACATTGTACTTCCACAACAGAAGGGTCTAATTTGGAGGTGAAAATATAGTTCAACTTAGAAGTGACAATGAAAATAAACTAAATTTAACAAGTGAAAATAAAACTGAAAGTAAAAGTGAATTTAGAAGTAAAAATTAAGTAAAGAGGAATTAAAAGTAAAAAGTAATTAAAGTGGAATCAAAAGTGGAAGCAGAAGGGAAAGTAGAAGTGAAATTATAAGTAAAAATTAATTAAAGTGAAAGTGACAGTGAAACTAAAGGAAAAGTTAATTTAGAATTAAAAATTAATTAAAGTGGTATCAAAAGTGGAAGTGACAGTGGAAGTGGAAGCAGAAATGAAAATTAAGAAAAGTGGAATTGGAAGTAGAAGTGAAAATAAAGAAAAGTGGAATCAAAAGTGGAAGTTGAAGTAGAAGTGAAAATAAAGAAAAGTGGAATCAAAAGTGGAAGTTGAAGTAGAAGTGAAAATTAAGAAAAGTGGAATCAAAAGTGGAAGTAGAAGTGGAAGTGGAAGACGAAGTCAAAGTGAAGTGAAATTACATAATCGAACCCAAGTTTTCGATAGTGTTTATACTGCTTTTTGATGTACGTGTGTCACGTAACTGTCATTTTTAGTGGTTTGGTACGTGATGTACCTGGTTTTTCGGCAATCCGGTATTTGATGTAGCATACATACATTTAGCCTCACTAATTATTGACACAATAATCGTCGTTATTTCCTTCAAGGAATTGAACTATATAAATTCAATAAATGTTGAGATATTCATAAGAAAGCTTTCATAATCTCTTGATGCCAATACCGTTATGTTGAAAAAGAATTACACATGTTATTTAAATGAAAAAAAATATTAAAATTGAATTCAGGAAGCGAGATGTTACAATTATATATTACCTTATGGAATTCAAAACCATGCAATCTGACGTAATGCGCATTCAGGGATGCACACGTCGGCAATGTCCTTGCATACTAAACGTTCGGCTCCTTCCTCTGGTACTTAGCATACATAAGCTTCGGATAATGCAACGAATTCCTTCGCATGGTGTCATTAATCCAAAAACAATGGAAATCTCCAGATCACGAGCGCACTCTATTCTGATCTTATCATTCCCACGCAAGGATTTTTAACGGAATAAAATTTCCCAACTCAAATATCCATATGTCTCCACTTCGACTTTAATCATTCACTCGAATTCGAAGCGTTTTTTTCTCGGAATGAAAATTACCACAGTTAAATGTTACCAAAAAGAAATTATCCTAGTAGTGGAGTAATTGCAGTTTATGATTGAGGAGAAATAAAAGAGAATTTGTATATAAAAATAAGTGTCTGTTGTTTAGCCCTTATAGATATGTAAAGAGGGAAACTTAAGAGCATTTCGTCGAGCTCATAAAGGCGTCAACACTGTTGAGTGCTACTGTTTGATATTTTATGAACGTTTCAAAAGATGATACTAGGGAAAGGATTCCTTCATGCGAATCGTGCGAAATGACCCGTGAAAACTGCCTTTAGTTGAGTGAGCATACTTGATCGCCTCCAATGTTCTATTCTTTTTCCTCTATATAAATTCTTACCCTTATAATGCCTCTAGATCTCATGGAAAGATGTTTAGAAACCTTTCAACTAACCTTTTTTATCGAAACCAGAATACATTTTAATGTCATCATCAATCTTAAATCTACAACATTGTTAAAAATTTCTTCAATTACAAATTCGAAGCTAGATCGAAAAATAATATTTTTTGCTTGCAGTGTTTGTTGTTTTCCTTTTTGTTGCAGTTCAAAATGAACCCCCGTCGTTTGTAATTAAAAAATTCTGTTTGAAATAATCCAAAGTTCCAATTTGCAGATTTTCGAATTCACGTGCTCGTCTTACCGGATGCTTGAACATTGGGAATAATTTCCAATATAACGAGTTTAGATGTGCAATGGCAGTGTATCCGTTGTGCGCTTCGTGGAATAGTAATACTATCAAGTCTATTTCAAAGTGTCACGAGAAATAGCTCCTACATCATTCTCTCGCGAGATCTATTTCGAATTTCCAATTTCTCTGAAGCGTGAATATGGGAATCATATAGGTGCGCACTCACTTCGTTATGTAGTTGACAGTTCTCGGGGACTAAGTCATATGGACAGTGAAATTTGAAAAATCCTGTCGAAAATTATTTCATTTTCAATTTATATGTACAATCAGTAAAGGAGAAATTGCTTTTACAAAAATTTCCTCAAATTACTTGACCATACATTAAAATATAAAAAATATAAAAAAAAAATTAAAAATATAAAAAATATTTTATTAAATAAATATTTACTTGAACCAAATAATTTTTATTCAAATCCAATAAAACGGAATTAAATCAATTATTTCTGTATTTGAATCAAATTTAGTTGACTCAAAGATTATTTGGTTCAAGTAAATATTTATTTGATAATAGTCAAGTAATACATTATTTAAAACAACTTTTTTTCATTGTAAATTTTTTTCATTTATTAAAAGTTCGTTTATGATTTATCACAATTGCACAAAAAAAAGAGTTGATAATTTTCTCTTGCATGCTAAACAAACATACATTCTAGCGTAAAGATTGTTACGCTTCAAGACATCACTTAAGTAGCGAAATTATCATTCAAATTTTCTTTTTTTTTATGAAAGGACGAGGACAATTATTTTCTATTTAATTAATCGCAATGAGCGTGAAATAAATTACTCGTCACTTGTGATATTACCGTTTTTCAATTAACGCTGGTTCATTTAATAATGTCTAATTAGTAATTAGTAATTTAAAATAAAGTATATATTATTTATATTGGAGAGTAATCTTTCACAAAAAGATGCTGCTGCAAAAGCATGCAAAAGTGTATGGATTCAAGAATCTTCTGAAAGTGTTTAATAAATAGGATAATATATGAAATATGATGATGTGTTTGTCTTATCGATCTGAGAGATGTCATTAATTCGTGTTTCAAGGGTGAAATTTCATGATCAGAAAAGAAGATCGATTACCATTCTGATGGCAGCAAAGGCTCCCAAGAGAATTACGCCAATCGGTGAATATATCTGATCATCGAGTTCATTATTCTTATCATTCCCATTTATTTTAGGCCTCATCGCACCACTGAATATGATTTTTTAAATATTTTTCTTGACAGTCGATTACGTAACTTTTCTCACTCTTCGTTCCTTATTTCCCAAGTTGAAAATATTATTAGTTATGTACGTTTTTGCCAATATTATAATAATTAATAGTATATTTATTATTATCACTACACTTTCAATTATATAATATTAGTTTCTTTTTTGTAGATTATAATATACAAATTAAAAATAATGTTGTTGGTATAAAAATTTTTATCATGTTGACTGTTGCCATAGTAACCGTTGTCATAGCAACCGTTGCTAGGACAATCGTTTTCATAGCAACCGTTGCTACGGCAATCATTTCCATAGCAACCGTTGCTAGGACAATCGTTTCGATAACAACCGTTGCTAGGGAAATCGTTTCCATAGCAACCGTTGCTAGGACAATCGTTTCCATAGCAACCGTTGTTAGGAAAATCGTTTCGATAGCAACCGTTGCTAGGACAATCGTTTCCATAGCAACCGGTGTCAGAAAAATCGTTTCCATAGCAACGGTGGTTTTTTTTTCGCAATAAAGATCGAAATTTAACTTGACCTGGTTCTCGTTAAACTGAAACTGTGTATCGAGATCGAAAGAAAGTTTTACGACAGCCCGGCTTGTATATGAAAAGCAAAGTTGATTTTCTCGAAGCTCTCTCGTCATGTCTGAGCACACAAGTTTTGCCAAAGCGTAATCCCAGAAATGCGTGGCGAAACGAATAAATCGCGTGGCTGTTTTAGGGTGTACGGAGAAGGAAAAGGAGAGCGGGGGGAGGGGGGAAGAAGGTGGGTGACTTAAGTTGAGTTTCTTGGCGACACAACTTTGAAATCAATCAGCGCTCGGATGCATTCGCGAAAATTAATATCACCGTCTGCGACATCCACTCGTGACTTAATCAGGTTAGCCTCAGCGCGTGTCTACAACGTTTCTCGAAGCACAGAAAACGCGACAGTTCGCGCAACGTTGCGTGTTTATAGAATGTAATTCAGAAAACTTTCATAACGACATTTGACAAAATAATCTGAATTCATCAATTCATAACACGTAGTTCTCTTATATTATATTATATATATATATATTTCCGATGATGAAAATATGAAAATTATTATTATTTCTTGACAATTTGAAATAATAAGATATTTTTTAAATCATCCTTCCTCTATATTTTCATGACATCTTTGATCCTTATAGATTGCGCAGAAAATATTCTGTTTATGAAAGTTATTTTTTTTCTAGAGAAAAAGTTGCGTGAATAAGAGGGGAGAAAAAAAGATATAGTCAATTGTTTTGCGATGGATTCATCTTCTATATAGTATGGCAAACGCAGCATATAAACATCAATTCAATGTATGAAATCTGTCAAAATAAATTTTCTTCTTGAACATTGTGTGTGTGTGATAACGTGACATGCCTGTCATTTTTCTTCCCGCGAAGAATGTGATCTTGATATGAAATATTGTTGTATTGTCTGCGAGTTTTATACGAGTGCAAAAGGGGACTGTGTGTGTAACTTCTCTCAAATATTTTGCATTAAAAAATAATGAAAAAATGTCTTTACAATTTCAGTTGATGTGCATAATTTTTTATACTTATTCACCATATTTACAATTGAATATTTTTGAGGAAAAAAATTATTCCCACTTTAGAAATTCTTTTCAGGGGTGCGATTTTGTAATCGAAAGTCACTTTGACTTTCGATTCGATATTGACTTTGACTTTGACTTTGACAAATGGAAATTTTATGAAACTACTATTAGAAAGTCAAAGTAAAAGTCAAAGTTAAAGTGAATATCAAATCGAAAGTCAAATTGAAATTACAAAATTGCACCCTAGTTTATAGTTATACAAAGTCAAAATCAAAGTCAAAGTCAAAGTCAAAGTCAAAGTCAAAGTCAAAGTCAAAGTCAAAGTCAAAGTCAAAGTCAAAGTCAATATCAAATCGAAAGTCAAAGTGAAATTACAAAATTGCACCCCAGTTTATAATTATACAAAGTTTAAAGCATTGCCATCATAAAGAGAATACATTTTGTGGGAATTCTACTCTAATTAAACAATGTTATTTAACAGCAAAGTGCGTTTATCATACTGTCCAAGTGAATAAGGGAATCGAAAAATAAAATATTTTGAATGATCTCAAGTAGACAACGTCGGCCAATTAAATGTAAATGTTTTGGTTTATGAGTTTGGTGGGATTCGTGGACATTTATCGATGTGCAACATTACCCTATACGCATCGACGTGTACTGGCCTGGGACTCGAAATGAAATTGTGAACGAAAGATAACGCGACAAGGTTTTAAATCAAGTAAAACTAACACTAACACACAATTGTCCCAATGTTCTCTTGTAAAATTCTACATTTACCGAATTTCTCTCTTCTTAACTTTTTCTCTTAATTTTCATCTTCTGTGTAAATACTTTTTTGACAATGAATCCATTTATTAGAAATGGACACTATTACTTGGAAGAGGAGTTTTTTGAAATTGGATTTTAGTGTGAGAAATGTTTCTGTTTGATCAACATTCAAGAACAGGTGTTCCATTGGGAAAAGTTTTGTAACATTTGTTGAGGGCTCGATTATGACGTTAAATATAACCTGTCATGTCACACACCTAGAGAATTAGATCCTTTCTGAGAAAAATTAGATCAGTGTGGCAAACAACATTGTCAGACAAGGTATAATTTTGCCTTAAACTGATTTACACCTTGTATCATGATATGTATATAATCTAAAAACGAATATCCACTTTTTTTTTTAAAGAATTTTAGATAGAAATAAACAATTTTGTGGATTAAATTTTTCACTGATTTTCAGTATTAAATTTTTTCAAAATAAAATATTTTAAAGCAAGCAACGCATTTTAATTAAAGTATATTTTATAGTATTTTCCTATATACAATGTCTGTCTGTAGACATCCGAAAATAATTAGATTAGCATCCAATAAGTCGGGTCGCGATTTATGTAGTGTTAAATATGTGGTCAGCAATGCACTCTGACCCTTCGGACCAAGATCTTCGCTTAATTGGAAAGCCAGGGAGTTTCCGAACAGTTTAACTGGCCTTCGGAGTGCCATCGTCCGACTATCGTAAATGTTACAAGGTCCCCTAGTATTATCTCAGTAGACAGAGATCCTGATCCCTTCTTGACTACTATGTACGACCTGAAAGAAACTGATTACCTCGATCGATCCTACAGTAGCTTCCAACAACTCGCTTTATCTTCCCCACAGCCAATAAATTCTTATTTATTATTAAATATATTATAAATTTATAATCGCGTCTTTTCGAAAAAAAGCAAAAATTAATACTTTTAATTACTTTCAAAATTAATTCCTAGTGATAAATAAAATTAATAATAATAATTAATAAAATTAATTTAAGTGGAATCAAAAATGTAAGTGAAAGTGGAAGTAGAAGTGAAAATTAATTAAAGTGAAAGTGGAAGTGACAGTGGAAGTGACAGTGGAAGTGGAAATGAAAATTAATTAAAGTGGAATCGAATGTGAAAGTGAAAGTAGAAGTGAAAATAAAAGTGAAAATTAATTAAAGTGAAAGTGGAAGTGACAGTGGAAGTGGAAATCAAAATTAATTAAAGTGGAATCGAATGTGAAAGTGAAAGTAGAAGTGAAAATAAAAGTAAAAATTAATTAAAGTGGAATCAAAAGTGGAAGTGAAGGTGGAAGTAGAAGTTAAAATAAAAGTGAAAAATAATTAAAGTGGAAGTAGAAGTGAAAATTAATTAAAGTGAAAGTGGAAGTGACAGTGGAAGTAGATGTGAAAATTAAGTTACTTTTTTTGTCAATATTTAGAATAGAGTCAATATTTAATTTATTTGTCATCAATTATACATATTTTCCAATTTTTCATTCAAAAGATCATTTATTAGATTTGCCATTCAAGAGAAGAGTTGAATTATTTTTTCTTCTCGTACATTATGTTGTATGCATACTCGGAAGATACTCTCGATCAGGTGGTTTTCGGAACGCCCCCTTTTTGCCTACTTGGATATAAATCTCCGCGGCACGCGATGATCGAAAAATATTACAAGAATATATCAGAGTTGTCGGCACCCCGTAACCAACCCCCTCCCCACCGATGCTCTCGTGCCTCTTTGCCACCCCAAGGTAGAGAGTTATTTCGGGGTGCGAGGTAGAACGACGTCTATATCCCAAGACAATGATATGTGACTCAGGCAATATCAATAATTTTCACATTTCTCCACCATATATTTTCTCTCTTCGCGAATCCCACCCTCTAAAAGTTGACTTTTCTTTATATAGTACATAAGGAAGACTGCGGAAATATTCTCTTTTTTCATTTCAAAACATTTAGATATAATATTTAGGCGTATAAAATAGAGAAATAATTATGGAAAAACGATTTTTATATGGTAACGTTTATAGACGAAATGCGAGAATAATTTTCAAACCACAGAAACTGAAATATGGGAGGAGAAAAACAAGAGGAGTTGTGAGGTTTTAGAAAAAAAAGTGAGTGTGGGTGCTCGTAAAGCTCTCTCTCTCTCTCTCTCTCTCTCTCTCTGTATGCTGCAGGCCACAGCCCTTAAAACCGCGAACAAGACTATCTTGAGGAAGGGAAAACAGAATGAAGATGAAAGAACACAAAACTCTTTTCATTCATTCTTGTTGTCCGCAATCTACTCAAAGTTAACCTCAAAACGTTGAAAAAATTACCACTCTTGTAAAATTCATCTCTATTAATATTTTCATCGATCGTTTATTACTATTGCTAAAAAAAAATTCATGAGAAGCGGCCAACCACTATGCAATGTTGCCTTAATATTTCCTCGCAATATTGCATCAATATTGCCTGGCTATATTGTGTCAACAATGCCTGGCAATACTGTGTCAACAATGCCTCGCAATATTGTGTCAACAATGCCTGGCAATACTGTGTCAACAATGCCAGGCAATATTGTGTCAACATGGCCTGGCAATACTGTGTCAACAATGCCTAGCAATACTGTGTCAACAATGCCAGGCAATATTGTGTCAACATGGCCTGGCAATATTGTGTCAACAATGCCCGGCAATACTGTGTCAACAATGCCAGGCAATATTGTGTCAACATTGCCTGGCAATATTGTGTCAACAATGCCTGGCAATATTGTGTCAACATTGCCTGGCAATATTGTGTCAACAATGCCTGGCAATATTGTGTCAACATTGCCCTGCAATATTTCCACAAGGCGGACATAATCAATGTTGAGGCAATATTACCTCAACATTGCTTGGCAATATTGGCAAGTATTACCATGCAATATTGACACAATATTGAGCTCAGATGTTGTGCTATTTGGGATATATATTTGTAATTTTCATTGCTAAGGGACCTTTTCGTTTAATTTCGTTCTTCTCATTGGAGATAAAATCCGTTTCGAAAATTACAAGTCCCTATCTCTATTATTTGATTCTTGATTTTGGAACACTGAAGGACAATATAGAGAGCAATAGTGGTTGGGTTTTTATTTCCCGTGGAAAGTAAGTGTATACACTTGACTAGGCTTGGAAACCATAAAAGTAAGTGGTATAGATTCTCACAAATATAGAGACTCCGACCTTTTTGGATGGATGCAAGAGCGTGGGGTAAGTTTTGTTACGAGCGGTGCGTTCAATTAACGTTGGCCCCGTTGGGTCCTCTGGCCATAGTCCATGGGGGTAGTTAATGCTAGAAGCATATATACCTACTTACCTAGGAGCCGTTTCTTTTTATGAGCCCACCGCCATTTCGAACAGTTTCTCGCTAATTGGTATCGAACTATTACTCCCCCTTTCATTAACAGCACAATAAACCAAACTGCATACTATATCTTTCAAGTTATCCATTTCTTATTCCTCTGAGGTAATTCAAGACAGAAGGAAATTTTTTTTTTGACTTTTTTTCATCTAATAATTATTAACACAATATAAATCAAATAATTTGATTCTCCTGTTTTGAGGGAAAAACCCCTCCCCCCATTTTTAGTTGGAAAAGATCCCAAAGTTTGTAGAAGGGAAAAAGGAAGTTTCTTTTCTTACATTGTCGTTGAGATTGGACGAGTCTTAAGCTGAGCTGCCGCTTCCTTTCATCCGATAAATCAGCAGTCGTAAATAACATCGAGTGTGTGGTGCTCCTCTTCGACGCTGGGCAAGAAGGAAGAAATAAAGAGACCAATAGACTGCAAAGGACCTTTCGTCTTCTACTATTTTAACCCTCAAGTGCCTCCGTTTCACCTCCCAATAGAAATAACATTCATCAACTTGACTCGGATTTCACATTCACAAAAACATTTTCATTTCACTTTTAATTATGTAATTAAATATATGTAACAATTCATCATTTTTCCCCTTTTTTTATTTTGAAACTATTTTCCGAAAACGATGTGTAAAAATTAATCATTAATCCATTTTTTTCCAAATAAGCACCCACACAGCACGATATCTTCCTGGAAGCTTCCAGGAAGCTTCCTCGGAAGATCGGTGAGGAAGATTCCAGGAATCTCCGGGAAGATTCCAGGAAGCTTTAAATGTCCGCCTAAAGGAAGCTTCCATTGGAAGCTCTAGGGAATCTTCCACCGGAATCTTAAGGGAAGCTTCCCTGGAACCTTAAGGGAAGCTTCCTCAGGAATCTCGAGGGAAGATTTCAAGGAAGCTTTAGGGAAACTTCCCCAAATCTTCCACTGGAAGCTTCATTTTAAAAATTTTAAAGATTTTTTCAGGTATTTATCAAAATTTTATCCATTTTTATGGAATAAAGGGTAAATTTCCTTTCCTCCAGAATATTGAAAAAATGAACATTTTACTGGAAGCTTCAGGGAAGCTTCCCTATAGCTTTCTTGGAAGCTTCCCTCGAGATTCCTTGGAATCTTCCCTTAAGGTTCCAGGGAAACATCCCTTAAGATTCCGGTGGAAGCTTCCCTTGA
>JUFY01032996.1:8194-86583 GCA_001855655.1 Leptopilina clavipes
AAAAAAAAAAAAAAAAACTGGACACAGTTTTAAATTTTTCTTTCAAATGTTTCACAGTTTTTAAATATTTCATCAAAATATTTAATACACAGTTTGTTGGAATTTATTTTTTAAATACTTTTTTATTTTTTTTATTTACTTTTATTTATTCAATTGATCAACAAAATTCACTTTTTTGACTAAAGAAAAAGTTGTAAATTATAAATTAATGTTATACAATTTCAATCAGACTAAAAACATTTTCTACTTCAATATTAGTAGTAAAAGACAATTTTAGTCAGACCAAAAAAAGTTTCTACTCCAATATCAGTAGTAAAAGACAATTTTAGTCAGACCAAAAAAAGTTTCTACTTCAATATCAGTAGTTAAAGACAATTTTAGTCAGATCAAAACTTTTTCTGCTTTGATATCAGTAGTAAAAGACAATTTTAGTCAGACCAAAAACATTTCTACGTTAATTTCAGTATTAAAAACAATTTTAGTCAGACCAAAACTTGTTCTGCTTTGATATCAGTAGTGAAAAACGATTTTAGTCAGACCAAAAAAAGTTTCTACTTTAATATCAGTAGTTAAAGACAATTTTAGTCAGACCAAAACTTTTTCTGCTTTGATATCAGTAGTAAAAGACAATTTTAGTCAGACCAAAACTTTTTCTGCTTTGATATCAGTAGTGAAAAACGATTTTAATCAGACAAGGAGTTTTAAATTCTTGTTATTGTAGAATCAGTAGTAAAACTAATTTTGGTCAGACGAAATAATTTTTTTTAGTATCAGTAGTAAATCTTTTTGGAAAAAAAAGAAAAGGCAAAGAAGAAAAGAAAAGAAAAAAACAGATAAATACGAAAAAAATAAAAAATTATTTTTCCGAGATATTCTTCGGGAAATAATTTTTCATTTTGAATAAATAAGATTTAAAAAGAACAAAATCAAACGAAGAGTGCTTTCAAAGCGATAACGAAATGAATTTTCACAGGATATTGAAAATCCATTGAGGAATGAAATGAAACTGTATAATGATATATTGGGGACATTTTCAAGATGTTAACGGTGCGACAATATATAAAAAAGAAGATGAAGAAGAAAGAAATGATGGAATATATCAGGAAGTTATCCGGTTATCTAACGATTCGCAGGCCTTCGATACAATAAAGAATTCTTTACACTCGATGCGTATAATCCTATCGCGCGTTAACGGCCAGCGCACGTAGTCGCTACATTTATTCAACTAAAGTGGTTACGTTACCCACGTTCTGCATTATGTCGTTGAAGGTTTCGTTAGGATGGTTAGGTGCCGGGCATTTAAGGTGGTTTCGTTCACTCCTGCGGAAACGTGATATGCGCCATTGCTAAAAGTAAGGCAGCCAGAGGAAAAGAGAAAGAAAGAGGAAAAAGGGAAGAAGAAAAAGAAGCAGGCTTCTTCGCACATGTGTTCACACATGAGGAAAACTTTCTCGGTAGATGATGCTTTCCGCAGGCGACGCACACATAAATCCTATTTTCTTTCCGCCACTGACTCCATTGGCAAAGCCACTCTGTTGAGTATTAAAAAAAAAAGAAAAAAAAAGAAAAGAGAAAAAAAGAACAAAAAAAAATGGAAAGGTCTACTGTGATTTGTTCCCTTTGTGCACTGATTTTAAACGAAATTGAGCTACTGAACCGGAAATTGGTTGCTCGTCGAAACACATCCTCTGTTAATATGAAAACTGACGAACAAAACCACGTGCGGCATTATATAGATTAGCGATTGACAAAATCGTTCTTTGAATAGCCTGTTAATAAATTTACATCCTCCAGCCAGACTTCAAAAACGGTAATTTTCATTTTCATTAATTAGAAGCTTTTATCCTGAGCTTTCATTACTTTTAGATGTTTTTCATTTTTTACATAGGTACTCTAATTTTTTTCTTTTTAATGACTGTTGAATTTATCAAGAAATTATTCCTTTTTTGCATTTTCAGTAGTAAAAGACGATTTTAGTCAGACGAAGGGTTCTTAATTGCTTTTTATTTAGTCGCAGTAGTAAAAAACTATTTTAGTCAGACGAAGGGTTCTTAAGGCCATGTCAAAGTCGAGGCGATTTTTCCATTGAGCTGCAATAGAAAAATCGCATCGACTTTGACATGGCCTTAATTGCTTTTTATTTAGTCGCAGTAGTAAAAAACTATTTTAGTCAGACAAAGTTTTAAATTTTTGTCATCTTGGAATCAGTGTCAAAAACTGATTTTAGTCAGACAAAGTGTGTTCAATATCTTTTTAGCATTCGCAGTAGTAAAAACTGGTTTTAGTCAGACGAAAGATTCTTTATTTCCTTTACTTTAGTCGCAGTAGTAAAAGACTATAGTGAAACAAAATGTTTAATAATCCAGTTATTCTAGAATCAGTAGTAAAAATAATTTTCATCAGACCAAATGTTCTTTTATATTTTTTTCTTCTGTATGGAGTTAGTTTATTAGAAAAATATTTCCAAATTTTGTAAATAATAAAATCTACTTTATATAATAAAGGTAATATATTCTATAATATAATTTTTTTGAATTTGATACATGAACGTTGAATAATTAATTATGATTTTCATAATCAATTATGAAACGTTTATACTTGCATATGATGGTCCCATGCATCTAAACTTGTTGGCAAACTATTTTAATATGTTAATAAAGCTAAAAAGCTCACAAAGTACTAACTTCATAAATTTTGTTAATAAAGCCAAAAAAGCTCATATTTTTGAAAGCATTTTCAGAACTTAAAATTTAACTCATGCACAAAACCAAATTCTTCAAGTTGAAAGAACTTGTAAAATTTCCGCAATGTGCATGTTAACAAAATATAAGAATCTTTCAGTGAAACGTTTATATCAGAGAAGATTTCAACTTTTATGAAGTATACAGTTGCATTCCACGAGTCTTGAACTGACAAGACTTTCGTTACTTGGTTACTTTGAGAAAAAAAAAATAAAAAAAAAAAAAAGGAAAATTACTTAAAAGCATTTTATAATTAAAAATGCATTCGGTTCGAATTGAAATAATAATTTTTTTTCAGAATTTGTTATAAATTGAAAAAAATGAAATTGAAAAATGCAAATTCCATTCGAGAGAACACGATTGAAGAAGGAAAAGGGGGGATATATTTGACAATCGAAAATTGGTACTTGAAATGTAGAATTGAAGGTTTCAAAATCAAACGACAACTCTCGGTTCGAGGGAGAGGCGAAATTTTCAAAAGGGATCGAATGCTTGTAGCAACGCATTGACGATTGACGAGTTATTGCCATGGATAGATCTCGTCTCGTCCCCTCCCTCCCTATTATCTCTGCTTCGCTTCCGTATATTTTCCCCTTGTTCGATTTTTCATTCCAACACGTTGTGCGCACTATAGTCGCGCGATATTTCAAGCCACGACAAAATACACACATGGACAATATATTTCTCCACTTATTTGTCTGTGTGGATATACATGCCGATGCAGTATATATATATACAGCCGCAGAATCAGTAAAATGTCGCATAGAGAAGCTCCTTTATCCAGGTACGATTGGAACTTTTATGGACGGTGACACACGTTATGTGGAAACTCGTCGAAGGAAATCAATTTATCGATACAAAGACTTTATCTCGAGACACTATTGTTGTCCTTCGAGTGCATCCTATTGTAAACTTGTTTTTATAATAAATGTCTCAAAAACTTTTCTCTTCTCCCTTCTCTCTCTCTCTCTCTTTTTTACAAAACTGTGTAATTTTCGTCGAGATGAAGTTCAAGAATACCAAAGGATCTTACAATTCTTTTGTCAATGTCAATTGCAGTTGCGATCCAATAAACCCGAGGACGGGAAATTGAAATCGCAAATTAAAATTATTGACAGTGTGTTACACGATTCTAATTTCAAAAAACAACTATTTTTTTTCGCTTATTTGGAGACGAAAAAAGAAAATTTTTTCACATCATATTCTGAAAAATTCCATAACTATATGGGGAAAAATTCCTTCATCGATAAAAATCAGGACTCGACCTGATTTATTCAATCAGTCTCTTTCGATGAATTTTTTTTTCTTGTGTCACCAATTTTGTGGTGAATTCGCGTCGTTAATGTCAAGTGATTGGCGAGCGCCTGAGTCTCAAATTGCCACTTCCGTGAAGAATCTTTCAATAACTTTCGCCGAGTAACGGCGAAATGTTCAACGAAACGTAAAATCGACGTCAAGAAGAAATGAGAAAGACAGGTAGTGCAAATGCAGAAGAAAAAGAAAGAAAAAAACAGAAAGAAAAAAAAAAGAAAGAAAAAAGAAGAAATAAAGAAGAAGAAAAAACAGGAGAAGAAAAAAGATAGCGCAATGTCTGTTCGAAAAATGCTAGTCTTCCTATAGTCGATTGAACCCACTTAACTGACGCAAGTCGTCCTATCGCATGAACCTGGCTTTAAGAGCATTCTACGATTTTCAATTTTTCACCCCAGAGAACATCAAATAAACGTTGGCTGCCCGCTTTACGAAATATGGAAGCAATAAAAAAAAAAGAAAAAAGAAGCCAAAAAACACCAGTAATTTCTTCTAGCAAGTACTTTTTAATAATCAGTTTCAAAGTAATGAGAAAGCAATTTACCGTTATTATTATTATTCATCTTTCTTGTGAGAAAATTACAATAAAGAGATAAAATTATAGAAAAAAATTTTACCTGCCTTTTTTTAAAACCGTTTTTATAAAAATTAATAGAGAGAAAGCGATTTTATTTTTATCCTTTAAAAACATTCTTTCCACTTGAAGAAAATTTACCTGTAAACAATTTCAGGCAGTTAAGAATACCAAATATTACCTGAGAAAGTAGGTTTTCCAAAACACGATTGTTTTCCTTCTCTCTTTTTTTTCTATTTACATTATGAAGAAATTTCAGTGAATTTTTATCGAATTTGAGTCGAATTGTTTCAAAATTGAATTCGTATCACGTCAGTGATTCAAGTAACGTTTATTATACAAGAGAGAACGTAACGAGGATTTCCAGCTAAGCGGGTGTCACTGCTTGTAAACAAACATTTGGAAATACGATGTGAATATACGAGGTCCTTCAGTTACGTATTCCATTCAAAAGGCATAAATTTCTGTACACATTGGTCAGAAATAAATAATAGGAGCAAACAAGAACTCTCTGAGACTTGCTGGAGAAGACACTTTTCAAGTTAGACGAAGAGATTTTTATTCCGGATATTTGGAATAAGTAGTAAAACTTATTTTCGGTTAGACGAAACGTTTTATATTTTAGATACTTTAGAAAATAAGTAGTAAAAGTCAATTTAGTCGGACTAAACGTTTTATATTCTAGGTATTTTTCTATAAGTAGTAAAATACGTTTTTAGTCAGACAAAACGGTCTAAATTTTTTATGGATACTTTAGAATAAGTAGTAAAAGTCGTTTTAGGTCAGACAAACTGTTTAACGTTTTAGATGTTTTGGAATAACTAGTAGAACAATTTCTGGCAGATCAAATGTTTTTTTTTTACAATATTGTAAGTAGTAAAAGGCGATTTTAATCAGATGGAAGGTTTTTATCTTAATGTCAGTAGTAAAAGACAATTTTAGTCAGACAAAATGTGGTTTTATCTTAATATCAGTAGTAAAAGACGATTTTGGTCAGACAAAACGTGTTTTTATCTTGAAATCAGTAGTAAAAGAGAACTTTGGTCAGACAAAATGTATTTTTACATTATTGCAAGTAGTAAAAGTGGATTTTGGTCATACAAAATGTGTTTTTACAGTATTTCAAGTAGTAAAAGACGATTTTAATCAAACAGTAGGTTTTTCTTTCACTGCCAGTAGTAAACAACGATTTTGATCAGACAAAACGTGTTTTTATCTTGAAATCAGTAGTAAAAAAGAACTTTGGTCAGACAAAATGTATTTTTACAATATTGTAAGTAGTAAAAGATCATTCTTGTCAGACATAATTGAAAGTAGTAAAAAAAATTTTTCATTAGACAAAACAATGTAATCAGTAGTAGAAATACTAAAAATGTAAAAAAAGCTTCGAGGTGTAAAATTTAGAAAAATGTAAATACTCCTTTATTAAATATTTAATTAAGAAAAAATCAAGTTGTTTTTTCCTAAAAGGGAAAATTATACAATCGGTATAATTGGCACGATAGAAGAAAAACAAGTCCCCATGAAAATCGAGATTTTAATCATGTTCATCTCGACACTATTTATTCGAATAAAGTTATATATAATTGACATTAAATTTTCATGTGAAGTGTTCAAACCAAATTCACAAAGTTGATTCTCAGAGGGATATAAACATTATAACGTTATAACTTAATTTTGTAAAATTCTAATTCTTGTTATTTCCAAGTTTTGAAATAATAGTGTAGACTTATGGCAAACTTGAAACTGAAAGTGATAATTAATTATCTTCTAATGGACGCTTTACTCTCCCATTGTTTTGAAGCTAACCCGAGGATACAAGCGAGATTCAATTCACCGTCAAGCGAGAACTTTGAAAAGGCAAAGTTGAACACATCCCCCCATAGGATCGAAGCATTGAAGATGAATTTAGGGTCTCAAGAGTTTCAACCAATAAGATTATACAGTTTCATCAAAATTTTGTTCATCAACTAGTTATTATCAACTCTCCAGTTAGTATAGAATCAAATCACGAACGACATATTCTGACAAATTAATTCCCAAATTTTATCTACTATATTTCACATTCGAAAATTGGACAAAAAACAAAAAATTGCAAGTTATATTTTTACAAATTATATTGCTCTTAATTATATTATATCCAACGAATAGAAAGAAGAATTATTTAACAAGTGACACTATATATTCTTTGCTGGTAAAGAAATAAATTTTTCCCGAGTTTGCATTTCGAGTCAAATTGTCTCAATCGAATTCAAATCACGTCTTGACTCAATGATGTTAACCCTCGGGAGAATAACGAGGATTCCCTTCGTATAAGTGTCTCTATTTGCAACAGATATTTGAAAGCACAATGTGAAAACGTGTTCAACCTTTGAATTCAATCCAATAAACAGTATATCATATGAAAAAAAATACAAAAATATATACCCGGAAAAATTGTCACTTTTCTTTTTTTCAATTATTTATCTTATTATTTTTTTCCAGAATTTTTCATCAGGTGTTAAATTTGTCTTTCAATTCAAGTCGGTGTCATGACTACACAAAATTTTTTATAAAAATTGTTCCATTTTGAAGAATTTTTCTTTTATTATTATTTTGTACATGAAGAAAAATTTGTTGGAACGTACGAAATAACAAACAAAAAATACATTTTCTTCTTATTGTAAAAAATACAAAACTCATAAAAATTCAAATATTTTGAAACAATTCATTAAAAATATTAAATATTAAGAGAACAATATTTTAATTTTTCTAAAATGGAACATTTTTATGAAAATTTTTCTCTTGTTTTAATACAAACTCTTCAATTCTTGGTGGTTTTTAATTTAAAAAAATAAAATAAAATAACTTTCGTCTTTCGTGTCCATCAACATTGTGACCATTTGGCCAATTTGAAATTTTGATTATACATAGTTTTGGGATCTCCCTAAAGGGCAAAATTGCATCACAAGATTAGCAAGAGTTAGTCTGCTCTGAAAGCTATAGTTTGAAGTGACGTTACTTCGGTTTATGAGTTCATTCAGTTTCAGGTTGAAGAGAATCCCAAGTTTTCCTGGTTACTGTCACCCCCCTCCCCCCTCTCTCTCTCTCTCATTCTCACCTTCTGGAGTTGAAAGGGCAGACGAATATCGATATCGAACACTATCAATAAAGTTAGTGACTGGTCAGTCTCTGGCCTGTGGGTTTGGATGCTGATTTTGGCAATTTCTCCACGGTAGAAATGTTCCATCCAATGAAAACGCCTTCAAGCTTCCTCCACTACATATACGTACTTATATATGTATATATACATGTATAATTATAGAATATGCACGTATTTTCACGAAACTACATTCTCCAAGTTTCAGACCTGGATAATTGTTAGTGAACTCTCGTTAGTCCAAGAACCTTGCAACTATGCACAGTAGCTACCTAAACCCTATAATTCAGTAAGTTCAACTTTTAATAAGGCACTTTTATTTTATTCTTTATTCAACATTTCCAAGTATCGAGTTTCCAAGTATTAAATTACTTATAATATTGAAAAAATCCAAGAGAAAATTGTCTTTGTAAGGTGTCTATAAAGACACCTTTTTTTCCTTGGAAAAAAATTGGTGCAAAAACATTTTGTTTTTCATTTCGTAATATTTTTGGTAAATTCAGTTTTTATATAGTTATGAAAAAAATTATTCATTGGGGAGATTTAAATTTTTCTACCTACATGAAAAATGAGTAATATTTCTTTTAACCTACTTTTCTCATTTTCATCCCATTTAAGGGAAAGAATTTATTTGACGTACGAATGGTTTTTTTGGAAAGAGAATAGGCAAAAATTTTCCACGTTGGGAAAAGAAATAAATTTTAACAGCAGGCAATAAGATTTCCCAGAAAGGAGGGATTTTTGGATCATAGCCAATGATTTGAACTTCTTACCCCTTTTTGTGATTCTCGTTTCACCTTTTTCTATCTCTCGATTTCCTTTAGCAAAGAAAATCACAAAACTTTCTGTATATATATATGTGAAAAAAGTTCATGCGCGTCCCAGTTTTCAAGGACGGAAAAAAATCTAGCGGACTTGCGAGAGTAAAAGACAACGGGAAAAATCTTATGGGGGATATTCAAGCTTCGATAATACCGTGAAATTTATTCTTTCAAGGGACGATTTCACTAGGTTTTGGTCTCTCTTGAAAGTTTTACACTCGTGTTTTTTTCTTTTTTTTTGCTATTATTCTGCACAACTTAACAGACTTGTCTTTGGTGAAACCTCTCTCTCTCTCTCTCTCTCTCTTTGCTTTATGATACGGGAGAGAAAATGTAAATCCTTCTCTGGAACAAAAGGACGTGAAATATTATTACCGGGACTTTCTTTGAAGATGTGACGTAAATTACCCTGCTCTATGCTCATCTAATTTTTCACAATGAGCGTCTTGATTCGAGCTTTATTTTTCTATTTTTTTCCTTTTCTTTACTAAATATTTTGTGACACTGTTTATTAACTTCACAAAGAATTATTTTAATTACGTAAATTTCAGTTTTATCGGTGAAATATTTTTTTAATTTCTAGGTACTGAAAGTATTTTTTATAATATAATTTTCTTCCATTTTTCTTTTTGGAAATTCGTCTCCGAAAAAAAAACTTACAAACAATGTCTATAATTCATTTTCAATTTTTTTCTATTTCTTTAATTTCTATTTTTTCTATTTTCTATTTTGAATTTCTATTTTTTTTCTATTTTCTATTTTCTACTTTTTTTCTTCGCAGTAGTTAAAGACGATTTCAGTCAGAAGTTTCAAAATATTTTACTCTTGGAATCAGTAGTAAAAACTGATTTTAGTCAGACAAATGGTTTTTAATTCCTTTTCTGCATTCTCAGTAGTAAAAGAGGATTTTAGTCAGACAATGTGTTTTATACTTTATTTATTTTATAATCAGTGGAAAAAACGATTTTCATCAGACCAAATGTTCGTTTTTTTAGTAACAGTAGTAAACGACAATTTCGGTCAGACGAAAAAATTTTTTATTTCAATATCAGTAGTGAAAAACGATATTAGTTCGACAAATTTTGTTAATAATGTCAAAAAAGCTCCCGTTTTTGTATTTTTGAAAGCTTTTTTAGAACTAGAAAGACTAATTTAAAGATATCGTTGGAGTTTGTTAGAATTCCCTTTAAGGGAGAGGATATTTAAAAACTTCCTTGAGAGAAATATTGGAATTTTCAACTGTGAAGCAATTTTGAGTGAAAATAGAAAAAAAATTCGTATACAGACAGTAGGCAGTGAGTCGTGCTATAAATGTGGTCAATTGAAGTTTCGCATGGTCGATCTGCAGTTCCAAAGTATAATAGTATTCCGCACGAGTTCATAAATATATACCCATACATTTATATACATAAATATTGAAAATTGTGCAATTCCATAGCAGTTCAGAAAGACGATTTTAGAAGAAAAAAAAATAACCCCTTTTGCAAAATTACGCGACTGAAAACAAACTTTCTGACTATATTTTATTTTCAAAATGATGAAAAATTACTTCCTCAAAAAAAATTATTCAGCGTTAAAAAATTCTAATTAAAATTTCAAAGACTTTTCTTTGTTTCACTGAAATATAAGAATTTACTTTAGACGAAAAATTAATAAAAAATCATTTAGTACCCTGTCCTATTTGAAATAGGGCTTTAGCAAGGGTCTAACTAGTTTTCCTAGTTTCTTGCAAGGCCCTTGTCAGAGTCCTATTTTAAATAGGGAAAAGTGGGGAAATTTCTCCACGGGTAGATTTATTAAAAATTTCGAACCCAAAAGATAGCTCGATATATTTTTGGAATGTTTCTTCCGCAATTTAATATGTATATCTAGACATAATATGAATAAAAAGAAAACAGTTTATTAAAAGTAGTAAAACTTTGATGTGAACTGAAATTGAAAATTTTATGTACAATTGTGTGTGGTATATGTGGAAATTTATGCGAAATAAAAATGAATCGATAAGCATTGTCAGATTGAAGAGATTTTACTGTTTAGTTTTTACAAAAAAAAAATCTCTAATTGAAAAATAAACCATCAAAAAAGTGAAAAACTCTCTCAACGATAATAATTTATCATTTTATAAAAACGAAACGAAAAAAAAATAACGAAAAGAAATAAACGAAAAACAATTTTTATTTTAAAAACAAAAACGAGTTTATGTTTAAGTATTTCTTTTTTTTTCTTCTTCTGAAAATTAGTCCGAATTTCGTTGCGGTTTGTACATTGTGTTTTGGCACTTGTAAGGTGGAATTAAATATTGTAATTGTACTATCTCCCAAGATACATGTAAACCTTTCTCTCAATTCTCACCCTCACTTCTTCCCCTGACTAACACTTTTGGGTTAGTCGGGAAAGAGTTTTGTTTTTAGTAGAAGTAAAACGAGAGGTAAAGGCAAAACTCGTGCGAGTTTTATAGTCGACCGCACAATTTCAGACTGCAGATATAGAGTGTGCTAGAAAATGCTTGCACATGCAGTTAGCCTGGTCACACGTGCGAGAGAGAAGCAGAAGGATAATCTTAAGTACGGCCAACAATGTCGGGTGTATAAAATTCTCTAAAGGAAAATGAATGCACTTTATAGACAGTGAATTTAGAGCATGAATTCAGAGAGAGAGAAAGAGATATATATTTTTATTATATATATATAGAGAGAGAGAAGAAAATAGAAGCGTGAGCCGCAATCGAAATTCTGAGACTTTTATATACATATACATAAGAAAATCGAAAAAATATCGCGGTCTACGAGTTTATTTTGAGTTATAGTAACTTACTATCTTCGATATATGGTAATCTAATCGTATTTTTTATAAATTGCTTTCTTTTATTTATTTATTACACTCGCTTGTGTCTCTTTTATCAAAGTTTAATTGAAAAAGGAAAGAATTTTGAAATTTAAATTTCTATTCGGCTACAGTTTAAATTTCGGGAATTCTTAATTTATAATTTTAGATATTGTTCCAAAATCATTTTTTGTTCTCAAAATATTACTTACATATTTTTTCTCAAAGAAGAAACTGTATATCCAAACTCACCTGAAACAAAAAAAACAATTTTCTTTCAATAAAATTTACTTGTAACAAATAATAAATTATTTCAAAAATTTAACGAACTTAGAAAACTGTTTCTAAAACAAAAAAATTTCAATGACCCTATTGAAAAAAAATTTTTTCTCAAACAAAAACTGTGCACATCCACTTAAAAAACTTACATACATTCATTAAAAAAACCCAACAAGATTTTTAATTAATTAACTATTCAAAATTTCATATTCAAAAAATTGTGCATAATTTTCAAATGAATTATAATATCCCATAATTTTTCCGCCTGCTTAACAAAACAAGAGTGGGGCAGAAAAAAGATTGGGGGAAAAAAATTGAATCAAATTATATTATAGCTATTGAAAAATGCATAAAAACTATTGTTGAATATATCTGTTAAAAAAAAAGAAGGGAAAAAAAAAATTGGAACACGTGTACAAGGAGACTTTGCAATCAACTTATGCGAGCTGTGCGGCATTAAATTCTCGCACGGTATGCAAAAGGGAGGTGGGAAAGGTTTTATTACGAGATTCCGCTCTCCGACGAATGCTAACGAGAAAGAGGAAAACCTGGCAGGGTGCAGAGGGCATCAAGGATGGAAAGGCTGCGAGTCTCGAAATTGCAATCTCGGCGGGTAATGTAAAGCCAACGGGGAGGAATTCCCCCTCCACCCCCCCGCCCTCCTCTCACACTCTTCTCGTCGACCACACGGTTTGCCTTTTTTGGGTCACCTGGTGCGGTATATGAGGTTAATTTGATTTTTATCTCGCATGATATCCGGCTGAACTCTCTCTTTTTCCTCTCTTTCTCTCTTTTCCTCTCATCCTCTTTCTTCTCACTTTTGCGAATGTTTGTGTGCCAGAACATCCCGCACTTTTGTTACGCTTTTCAAATTCTAAAGCATCTGCGACATGCTCCTCTTTTAATGTGTATTTCGTCCTGACTCCTGGACCAATTTAGTTAAGTAGTCGCAGATAATTATTACATAGATATATTTTTCGAGGAAAATTTAATGAATTTCTTTATATTAATTATTGTTGAAAATCAATGGTAGTCTCAAGTGAGAAAAGTAACAATCGATTGTAGTTTTAATCGAGAAAAGCAAAAATTAATTGTAGTTTCAATTAACAAAAGTAACAATCTAAAGTAGTTTCACTAGACAAAAGAAACATTCGATCGTAGTTTCAATCGACAAAAGTAACAATCGATCGTAGTTTCAATAGACAAAAGTAACAATCGACAAAAGTAACAATCGATCGTAGTTTCAATCGAGAAAAGCACCAATTAATTGTAGTTTCAATTAACAAAAGTAACAATCTAAAGTAGTTTCACTAGACAAAAGAAACATTCGATCGTAGTTTCAATCGACTAAAGTAACAATCGATTGTAGTTTCAATCGAGAAAAGCAACAATTAATTGTAGTTTTAATTAACAAAAGCAACAATCGATCGTATTTGCAGTCGACAAGAGTAACAATCGATCGTAGTTTCAATAGACAAAAGTAACAATCGACAAAAGTAACAATCGATCGTAGTTTCAATCGAGAAAAGCAACAATTAATTGTAGTTTCAATTAACAAAAGTAACAATCTAAAGTAGTTTCACTAGACAAAAGAAACATTCGATCGTAGTTTCAATCGACAAAAGTAACAATCGATCGTAGTTTCAATAGACAAAAGTAACAATCGACAAAAGTAACAATCGATCGTAGTTTCAATCGAGAAAAGCAACAATTAATTGTAGTTTCAATTAACAAAAGTAACAATCTAAAGTAGTTTCACTAGACAAATGAAACATTTGATCGTAGTTTCAATCGACAAAAGTAACAATCGATTGTAGTTTCAATCGAGAAAAGCAACAATTAATTGTAGTTTTAATTAACAAAAGCAACAATCGATCGTATTTGCAGTCGACAAGAGTAACAATCGATCGTAGTTTCAATAGACAAAAGTAACAATCGACAAAAGTAACAATCGATCGTAGTTTCAATCGAGAAAAGCAACAATTAATTGTAGTTTCAATTAACAAAAGTAACAATCGATCTTAGTTTCAATCGACAAAAGTAACAATCGATCGTAGTTTCAGTCGACAAAAGTAACAATCGATCGTAGTTTCAATCGACAAAAGTAACAATCGTAGTTTTAATTGAAAAAGGAACAATCGATCGTAGTTTCAGTCGACAAAAGTAACAATCGATCGTAGTTTCAGTCGACAAAAGTAACAATCGATCGTAGTTTCAATTAATAAAAGTAACGCAATCGATCGTAGTTTCAATCGATAAAAGTAACAATCGAGGATAATTTTAATCGACAGTTGTTACAATTTAATAGGCATATTATATAATTGCGACACGATTTTGTCGAATGCTGAACAAACTTGGAATAATGCAAATTTCATATTCATTTCTCTTTAATTGTCAAATGACGTAGATGGAGATCCTTGCTTTGTAAATTGTGAGGTGTGAGTCACGTGGTAGAGAGCGGAAGTAGGTCTGATGAGTTTGCAATTTGACTAGGGTATCAGACCACGTCAAACCCGAAGTTCATTAATCATGCTCGCTTCGGGCAAACATCAACTTCAGTTCGTACATGCAGACATCCCTTCAAGAGAGTGAAATTCAAAACTTTCGACTTGTTGACTTTTAAGCCCTATCGCTTTTTGCTGCCTTCATTTCAGATTTAAGGGTAGATCTTTTTCATACAAGTCAAAAAAAAAAAAAAAATTAAAAACTTTCCCCTTTTTTTGGGAAAATTTAATCTTCAAATATTTCTCATCTCTCGATCATTAATTTTCCTCAAACTTTGCTTCGTTTGATCCCCTACTTTTCTCTATTTTTGATAAATTAACTATTCTGAATTTATTGTAAACAATATTTTTCAAATTAATTTGAAAATATTTCAATACTTAAATCAATTTTTTTCTGTTAAACCAAAAAAAAAATTGGTCGATTATTTTATTTTTCACGAAAATTCTATTTTCATTGTGAATAAAATATTATATTAAGAAGATATCGAGAACCAGTTTTGCATAGAATACATGCTTGGTAAAAGGTGATTTTGTGAAGAAGTCATGCTTGTGGATTTGCGTAAGAAGCCGTACCTAATGCTCTTTAGTATGTAACTGTGTCGTAATCTCTTGTGGGAAGACCTACACAGACCGACAGTCTGTTTCTTTAAAAAAATCCAAAAGATATTCACAAAAAAATTATTCTCCCCAAACAAAAATTTTTACATGCAAATATATTTCTATTAAATACAATAAATATTCTCACACCGCATAAACAATTTTTCCCATCTATTTAATTTCGTGGTGGTAATTATTCTTATTTACACTAAAAAAATTATAAACTAACTTTTACTATTTACAAAGTAAACTCTATAAACTGTTTGGAATCTTTGTCAATTTGTTCTCGAATCTTTGTCAATTCCGAAACAAATCTTACTATTTCCAAAACAAATTTTTGAATAAAATTAGTAAAATTCACGTTAATCGTATAGTAAAATTTACTTCGGAACTAGTAAAAATTTTTCCAGTTTGAAGAAATTAAGATTTTAGTTTTTAAATAGTGAAAGTTACTTTATAATTTTTTCTTTTCATCAATTATGTTCAATTATTATTACTATTTACTTTAATTAAAAAAAATTTGAATTTAATCCGAATGACGAATTTTAAAAATAAAAGAAATTCTCCCGTAATAGCGAATATTGCTTTTGATTGACAAAGTATGATTAGAAAATCGAAAAGGTATAAAAATCAGAAATATAAGAAACGAAGTAAACCAGAGTTCAAAAGAAAGCAAACAATAAAGAAGAATTGTGAAAACTGGAAAATAACAGGTGAACTGAAACTTTAAATCCCTGGTGTGCAGGCAAAGGGAAAAAATCCAATAGTCTTGTGTGTATATATATGTATATTATTTCTTTGACAATGTACATGTGTTGTCTCTATCTGCTTCCTATATATTGCTTTCAGAAAATATGCTACCCGTATTTTCGGACGTGTTTTGTGTCAAATCATAAGGGAGCTTTTCTTTTTAAAATTTATCTAGTCAAGAAAAATCTCGATATTTTTCAATAAAAAAAAAACATACTGAATTCTGCAAAATTAAAAAGAACTACCTTGAAAATTTAACATTCCTTCTTTAGAAGTAACGTAAAAATATATTTTTTAAAAATTCTTTATTTTTTTTCTAATTGTAATAAATATAAGAAAAATAGAAAATTGCTCTCATTTCTTTTTGCTTTTGTCCGTTTGACTATTGGTTTTTTTCTCCCTTGCAAGGGGAACTACCAAGGAAGTAGTTCTTGAAAGAAGGACGGATAAGAAAGATTGGAATTAGTGAAAAGTCTTGTTAAGAGCAGGTTAATCCAATAACTCTGACTTTCCTTTGTCCGTCTCGCCTTGCGTCTATCAATCGACTTTTCTAATTGAGCAAAGTAAACAGAGCGATACACATGAGAAAAGACGATAATTTCAACGTTGACTAACGTAAAAGTTCTTTCTTTTTCATTGTACAAAATGTCCCATCTAATAGAAAGAAAATAAAAAAAAAAGAAAAAAAGAATGTAATTACTTTGAATTTATAGTCGACTGTTAATCTTTGCAATTGCAATTGTGGTTAACTTTTTTTTCTGCCATTTTTACACTTGGAAATAAATATTATCCCTTTTCTTCGCAATGATAATAAAAGCGTCACTATTTTTCAAAATATTTATTTTTATCGTAAATAAATTTTCGAACGTGAAATACTTTTCGTTAATTAAGCTTTCAGTTTAAAAGTTTAAAAGTCTAAAATGACAAATCAAAATATTCAGTTTAGACATTTTGTTTTGTATATATTTTTTATTCATATTCATCTAACAAAAAAAGTTGCATAATATATAAAATTCTTGAACTGAAAACAATGTAGCGTTCGATAAATTCGATTCGTTATTCTCAGGTATATAGTAAGCGAGAGTACTTTTGCAGCGATTTAAAACATTATTTATGTGAAATGAAAAGCTTGGTTTATGGGAATTCGAAGGAGTTCTATAAGAGTGCAAAGTTCCAATTTTGTGACTAAATGAAGTAGAAGAAGAAGTTCAACCGGCGAACACCGTTTACATTCTTTTTCATTGGTCACTGACCTGGTTTTTACGCCTGACTAGTGTGATATATCGAAAGCTATATAATTTCCTTCGACAATCGAAATTACAACACAAGTACTTGCCTGCAAATTTATATGAACAGTCATAAAACATAATTTATGATTTAATGCGAAATTCATTTTCTACAGTACAAACCAGGAACAAAATCCGTTTTTACACATTAGGAAAATAAATTCAATGTATAGATATATTCTTGAAATATTTTTTTACTTAATATTTATTATCAAAATTCGAAAATTTGTAATAATTATATTAATTAATAACAAATCAAAAACGCGCAATTTATACCCAGAGAAAATGAAGAAATTGCCAATTAATGTTTCAGGTCCATTTAGGTCAAGAAATAATTAAATCGAAACGTTAGATAAATTTTCTCATCTCCTGTTAATTTTGAATCATCTATTTAATCGAATTATAATTACCGAGTCCATTTAGAAGCGGACCGCACGCAATAATAGAGACAGCTACCGCGGTTGCAGGTACATAATAAATTTATCACGCGCGTAAATGCAAGTACGTAATGATAATGCCGACATCTCATATAATGCTCCTGGCACATATTGTGAAAGTGCATCAGAAATCGAGACAGTGACGCAAAACGTATTCCACTGTTCGTTTTCGTCTATTTCTCGCACACACAAACACACGTTTATAAACTGAAACTTTCAACTGTCCCATCAATGTCGAGTTTCATCACACCCACGAAATCCATACACTCAACATCCGAGAAAACATCCATTCAAATTTATTATATATATCACTCCTTCGAATTTTAATTATATAATTATTATTATGGAAATTTATTTTTTTAATATCAAATCGTAGGCGGGCAAATTTATTTGACAATTTTAATATAAATTACAAATTTCACAGTTGCCAAAAACTATTAATTTTTCTTATTCCCTGACTTCTCCTTGATTTCTAGACATAATTTTGTCTTGTTTATTGATTTTATTCAGGCATGAGTAGTAAAAATTAATAATAGTCAGACTGTCAGAAAAAACATGTAAATTTATGTAATTTAGTTTCAATTAGGTCAATTGTAAACAAAATGAATCTGAATTCTTTTATACGGCAGTGGTGCGAATCAATTATAGTCAGACAATAAACTATTCTGAAATGTTTTAATTCATTCCAAGTAGTATAAGTCAATTTTTGTTGGGCGAAACATTTTCGAATTCTGATAATTTAGTATCAGTAGTATAAGTCAATTATAGTCAGAAAAAAATACTTCCAAATTCTTGTAATTAACTGTCAGTAGTATGAGTCAATTTTAGTCAGACAAAACTATTCCGAAATATTGTAATCCACTCTAAGTAGTATAAGTCAATTTTGGTCGGACATGATCCTTACTATTTTCCTTGTAATTCACTGTCAGTGGTATAAATCAATTTTAGTCAAACAAAATCCTTTTAAATGTTTGTAATTTACTGTCAGTAGTACGAGTCAATTTTAGTCAGACAAAACTTTTCTGAAATTTTGTAATTTATTCTAAGTAGTATAAGTCCATTTTAGTCAGACAAAACTATACCGAAATATTGTAATTCACTCTAAGTAGTATAAGTCAATTTTGGTCAGACATAATCCTGATTATTTTTCTTGTAATTCACTGTCAGTAGTATAAATCAATTTGAGTCAAACAAAATTCTTTTAAATTTTTGTAATTTACTGTCAGTAGTACGAGTCAATTTTAGTCAGACCAAATTCTCAAAAATTCTTGTAATTTTGTCTCAGTTCTATAATTCAATTTTATTCAGTTAAAAAACTTTCAATTTCTGGTAATTTATTCGCAGTAGTGTAAGTCAATTACAGGTAAAACACTTCTAAATTTCTTTAGTGATGCGAATCAATTTTAGTCAGACAAAACTGTTCTGAAATTTTGTAATTTATTCTAAGTAGTATAAGTCAATTTTAATCAAGCAAAACACTTCGGAAATCTTGTATTTTATTCTCAGTAGTATAAGTCAGTTATAGTCAGACAAAACAATGTAAAATTCCTTCTCAGTAGTATAATTCAGTTATAGTCAGACAAAACAATGTAAAATTCTTTCATCTTAGTAGTATAAGTAGTGAAAATCAATTTTAGTCAGGCAAAAAAATTCCAAATACTTTTTTGTTATTTTTCCAGTACTATTGATAAATTTTCGTGATATTTTGAATTTTCCTGATTTTCATGATATCAATCTCATTTTCCCTGAATTTTTCCATATTTACCTGATTTCCCTAACTTGTGGCAAGCCTGAATTTGAACGTAAAATTTAAAATTAAATAATTCTTTTTCCCTCTAATGAAAATAAGTTTTTCTTTGACAATTTTCATTTTGTTTTATTGTAATTTAATTCTTTTGCTTTACGTATTTTTTAAATATTTTTTTTTTTAATATATAAATTCCATTTTGTGCAGGAAAATTTTTTCTAATTACGTCTACCTTCACTTATACGTGGAAAACTTTTTCAGAAAAGTGAAACAATGAACAAAAGTAGAGACGAAGCAATGAGTGTTGCGTGAATAATGCCTATGGTTAAAATCGGGAGTGGCGTTTCGCAGCTCGTTACCGCGAGTGTAATTTCGTCAGTGTAATTTGTCATCGTGGGGACGGGAACACGCGTGTTTCTCCTGGGAATTTTTCCTATATACACAAGAAAGAATAGAAAAAAAAACATCCTAAAACAGAGGAGGGAAAAAATACAATGAATACAAGAGAGAGGGAGAGAGACAGAGAGAGAGAGAGAGTGAAAAAACCTGCTGTGGCCTGTGATTAATTCGTTTCAGTGATGCTTTCGAAAAGCTGCTTGTCAAAGTTCCATGATAACTCGCGAAAGCTCTTCATGGACCAATTTACCTTGCACGCAAACTACTTCCGACGCGGGACAACCATGAGCAAAAAAAAAATATAAAAACTACAGCCGTCGATTTTTCCACTTTATTATTATTTACCCTAGTAGCAATATATACAATGAAAAATAAAAATTTATTTGATTTAAATAACCGATTACTTGTCCAATGTCAAATAAAGATTTACTTGAAACAAATAATTTTTATTTAAAATATTTAGATCAAATAAACTGTAATTGAATCAATAACATCTGTATTTAAATCAAATAATTTTTGACTCGAATTATAAAATTTATTTCATACTTGATATTTATTAATATAAATAAATATTTATTTGGTAATAATCAAAGTAATCCATTATTTAAATCGAATAAATTTTTTCCAGTGTATAAAAATTAAGAAACACGATAAAATTATAAAATGCTGTAAAACGATATTTTATAATATTAAAAAAATAACCTTTTTAAGATAAAGAGCTGGTCAATTAGTTAATACAACGCTTAACGATGTATAAAAGATAAAAAACCTGATATGTAATTGGAACAAGATACAGTTTCCTATTTAATAGCGTTCATGGCGATAATCGCATGATCGGGTAGCAACTTGCTTCAAATTCAATCACGATCCTTCTTGATACACAAAACTTCTATATATCCTTGTTATCCTTCCAAGACCGTTCATTAAACTAAATTACTCCTTGACTTGATATACGCTTTTAATAAATATCATCAAAACTAATCTTATACAATAAATTCATAAATAAAATCAAATTATTATAAAGAAATTACAGTAATTAACAATTATGAATTTCCAGCTTTTTCCTACGCGATTTTCAGTAGTAGTTTCTCTGTTTAGTCAGACCGGAAGAATGTATTATTTTAAACGGAAAAATGAAATTAAAAAAACAGAAAAATTTCAAAAAAAAGTAGAAATATTTTCAAATAAATTCGAATTTTGGAATTTTTGTTCCCGTTTGTACTAAAAGGCAATTTTTCGGTCTTTAATTTTGTGGTTTCGAGGTGGGGAGAATAATTAAATCCTTTTTGATCTTTGTATAAGAGAATGCGTTGAATATATGTGCATTTCGATTATTCACAGTTCCACCCACAAAAGCATCCAAAATCAAATACTACGCACTCGAGAATTTGTAGGCTTTGGCGAAACTCAACATTACCAAAAAGCATCACTGCCTTTGTTGCCCTCGAGCTAATTACAATTGGTGAAAGCTTGCGAGAATAATTTCAAGTCAAACTGCAACGTTCATTTCACAAAAAATAAAAAAAAACAGGGAAAATTTGTCAAATTTTTCTTTCACTTCACTTTCTATTTCGAGTCTATTTTTTCAATATTGAAAAAAACAAAAAAATGTTCCTTTCAATTATGAATTTTCAACTCAAATCCTTTCAAAAAAATTTTAATAACAAAAATATATTCTCATCAAAGAATTTATAAAATAATAACTTTACTTGTTAGCACTATAAATCTTAAAGCAGAATAATAAAAACGATGAACGTTAATTAAATTCATCTCTGATTTACCTCACGTTTAAAATATATATATGTGCGAATAATATTGAATTTTATGAAGTGTATAAAATTGCCGAGATTAAAATTCGTTCTCCATTATTCTATTTTACTCTTTTAATTTACTTCATATATTTGTTATTAAATATTTGTATATATATATATATGTATTTAATCTATTTATACAAACTGGCAGAAAAATTATTAGTATCGAAATTTATTTTTAGCTGAAATGAAAGTCAAGTTATAAATTTATACTTTTCATGCGCAAAATGAGAAATTCAAAAGCTTGAGTCAAGCTTCGACCTCATTAGCGGTGGTATATAAATTATTTTTTCTTCCTTATTAAATGAAAACTTACGCTATAAAATGGTATCGACAATTATAGTGCCATTATGAGATTCCATATTAAGATAAATAACTTGCAGGAGCTCTCTAACCATCAAAACCGTAAGGGTTTAACATTTTTTTTTATTGCACATAAACCATCCGGCTTTACCTAGATTATAAATTTTCATCTTATATCCAAACGTCTACTTCGTTCCAGAATATTGTTATTTCATTCACGATAATATAATACGAAAAGAATTATTTCAGCGCAGAAAAAAATCGAAATTCTATAAAAATGTTCCATAAATTCCAAACTGTCAAAATCAATTTTTTTTATCCTACAAAAATTAATTCACTGAAATTTTCACAAATTTTAAATTTACAAATAATTATCTTTCATTAAGAAAAAATAATGGAATTATTCATGAAAAAATTTTAATTCTATGTAAAAGCAATTCTAAAAAATGAATTTTGCAAAATAAATTATTCAAAATTGGTTTTTAAAAGAGGTAAATTTTTTCGCCTGTGGACAAACAAAGAATAAAAAAAATTTCGAAACTTATTTTTTAGATCTATGGAAAAAAGGGAAATTTTTTTCCCACGTGATTAATGATTGAAAAAATATTTAAATATTCTCGTTTTCAATATAGAGAGAAAAATTAAAAATTAAACAGTAACAATTTTTTTCTCTGAATAAGAAAAAAAGAACGTTTTATCTCAAAGTCTGCTCCAAAGAATTACAATTTAGTACAAAATTACAAATAAAGCTCATCAAAAATGCGTCTTCAAAATTTTTTTTACAACTGCTATGAAAAACAAAGATAAGTTGGCAAAAATTGGGTTTATAACTACAGGACACGGTTAAAATGTACGTTTAGAAGCACCTCGGTAGAAAAACACGTTTCTGGGTTATCTCAATAGCAGTTACCATAAATTTACAAAACAAAAAAGAAAGAAAAAAAAAAACTTACAACTATATTACGTTCTGCTAACTTCGTCCCGCCGGCGAAACCAGACGTAAAACTCATACTCCACTATGAAGTGCCTTGTTCTTTCATTCTCCTTTTCTCTGTTTGTAAACTGTAATGTTTTTACATTAAGAAGAGAAAAAAAAGAAAAGGAAAAAAATAAAAATAAAAAAAGAGCTAAAAAATCTATGAATTGTGAGGGATTTTTAACTCATCCTTTAAGTAGACAGTGAAAAATTAAATACATGTTTTTTTAATTTAAAAAAAATTCCGAGAAATTACATCTTAAAAGCTTTCGATTTTTATGGAATTCTATTATTAAATGACCTGCTTTTAAAATATACCTTTTGTTTTTAATTATAAATCTCTTTAAATGTTTTAATGACGTAAAAGAAATTCTATTTTATACTCTTTTCACAAATTCAACATTTGTCTACCAAGGGATAATAATATATTCTGTGCTTGCAAAAGTTATTTTCTACTATTATACGTTTTCTTTGGGAGAACTTGAACAGTCTTAGTGACGACTTAGGGAGAAATTGCTAATCGCATTACGTGTAAGTTCAAGTTTTGTTTCGACGAAACTTGCCGCGCGCATCTCATAGTGTACATATTGCACTTTGAATTTTCCATAAACTTCTGTGTAGAAGTCATGAACACCCCGACACGTAAAGTTTATAAATTTTCAAGTAAAGAAGAAAAGAAATTTGAAGAACAGAGAATTATTTTCATCAATTTTTCTTCCCAGAATTTTAATTTTCAAAAATATGGAATTTTCTTTTTCAATCTAGTGATTAATGGAAGGATTTATTTTTTTATGGAAAATTTTTTTTCCACAGAAAATTTTTCTACTGAAAAATCATTTTTAGATAAGAAATCGTTTTTATAAAAAAAATTTAATAGTGGAAGAGAAAAAAAATTCTTATAAACAGCCTTTTTTGCTGTAAAAGACATTTAATTTCTCTTTTGAAAATCAAAAAGCTGCCCCACGTGCTGCGAAATCGAGCCATAGTAGTGTTTGGAAGAAAAAAAGGGACTTCGCAAAAAGCAATATAAATGCAAAGGCGTTTTAGTTCAGTGTGCACGAGCCAGGGTTAAAAGGAGAGTTGGAGCAACCGAATGGCCTGATTGATATTCCACTCAGGATATCCGAAAACCGGCGGATGTGACGATCGCATCATCGGATTAGAATGAGAGATTCTATCTCGGTTGGATGAGCTAGGATTCCCGTTTCGCGCGCTAACTCGCTCCATTAATCGAACCTTCGAATCATTATACTATCCTTTCTTTTGCACCTTTCTTTTTTTCCTCACTTTCCATTTTTCCTCACTTTCAGTTATCAAAATTTCTCAAAGGAAAAAAATTTTCAAACTGAGTCTAAAGAAAAAGAGGTTCTTCTAAATGTTTCAAAAATGGTGGGAACAATTATATTTCTGTAAAATCGAACAAAAATTAATAGAAAAAATAGAAAAGAAATAAAAAATAAAAAATAGGAAATACAAAATAGAAAATGACTATTATTTATTGGAACAAATTTTTTCTTCTCCGTTATAAATCTGAATAAAAAAAGAATACAAAATGTCATAAACAAATTTTGTTCGAAACTTTAATAATTTTATTTCACTGTTGTAAAAAAAAAGACACGAACGTTAAAAAAAATGCGCACATGTAATTATATTTGTTAAACTTTTACTTTGTTTTCAGTATTAAATACTAAAACCCAGTTTATTGTTGAGCTACACAGTTATGAAAACAATGCGTGGTTTAAAAAATACACTCTAAAGATAAATTTACAATCTCACAGAGTAAATATAGTTATAGTAATTAAAAATTTACAATACCTGAAAAAGCAATTTTTATGCAATAAAATTATACGCATGGAGAAAATTTTTTTCCAAATCAAAGTTTTCTATTTGGAAAATAAAAATAGAAGATTATTTTTTTTTAAACTTGCAAATAAAAAAAAATTTCTTCGCAAGTTAAAAATAGGAAAAAGAAAATAGATAGAAAATTTACAAAATTCACTTGAAAGTTTTACTGGACGATAATAGACTTTTTTTTAATAATAAAGGAAAGAAAATTTCCAAAAAAATATAGATCTGGAATATTTCATAAAGTTGAAGTAATATGTAAATAGAGGAGAAAGTTTGCCAAATCACAGATAACGTTGGAGAAGAATATAAAGGAGAGATCTATATTGGATTTGAATGCTGCTCAGTAGTGAGAAGAAGTATTAAGTCAGACTCAAGCAATATTGTTTGTAATTAAAGAAACAAAATTTTTTTCTTTTTTACTCTAGCTGTCTTTTGTCCCTGATGTCATAATTGGACGAATTTATATCGAGCAGAAAAATAATTAAATTTTCACTGTCTGATTAAAATTGACCTCTACTACTGATAAAAATGACTGAAATTTGAAATATTTTGTCTTGGAAAACTATTTTTTTATTTTTTTATATTTTTACTACTGGCATAAAATAAAAATATTTTTATTTAGTCGAACTAAGAAACAATGTTTCTACTTACGTAGAAAATTTCTTACTGAAAATTATTTTCCCTACTGATATTCAATAACAAAAATTTTGAAACATGTCTGACTGAAACAATATTAAAATTCTGTTCGAAAAAAATATTTTCCGATAAAAAACTTTGCTTACTTTTATACAATTACAAAAATATTACAAATAAAAATATTAAATTACTTTCAAAAAATAAATAGATAAACATATAAAAGTCACTGAAAATAAAAACTAGAAATTAAAATAAATAAAAATGAAAACAAAAAAATAAAAAAAATATCCAGAATATAAATGAACGAAAGTAGAAAAATAAAAGTGTGTAAAACTAATATAAATAAAAATGAATAAAAATAGAAAAATATAAATGGAAAAAAAAAAAAATAAATAAAATAAAAAAAAATAAAAAAAATGGAAAAGTAAACAGAAAAAATGACAGAAATGAAAAAAAGTGGAAAACACTTGTTTAAATTAAAAACGAACTTTAGAAATTGGATCATAAAAAAAAAGTCTGCGAAAATGATGAACAGTATTTTCTTTACTCTATTTTTTTAAATATCTTTTCTTTATAAATGTAGCAAGTGATGTTGGAATGTAAATTGCAAATAAGCATTCTACAAGAGGAAGCAGTCCTCTCTCGTGTACTTCAAATAGGCGTGGCTCCAATATGCATTGCTCGTTGAGCATAATACGGGTTTCGTTGTTGAAACGATCCTATTTCGGCTATCAGTGTAATCGTATGACGTGGACCAGTGAAAATTCAAGAGCAAAATCCTTCCTTTCCAATAAAATTGTCATTAAAACGATAACAAATAGAATTTCTAGTTGCAATTTAAAGTATATACTCTCAATATATTTGGGAAAATTTAATATTCTATCTCTATTGTTTAATGGGTCGCTAAATCAATTATGTATTATATTTTGCCTATACACATACATATTCTTCTTGTTCCATTAAATAAATTCAAAATTACAATTTATACTTTAAATTCAATTATGGTCCGTTTAATCCAAATTTCAATTCTGTGCTTTTACTGATTATTAATTAAATTATTTATACCCCAGTAATTGAATACTCATTATTTATAATGTTTAAATAAATATTAATAACTATTGTAAAAAAAATTACCTTTTTGTATTATTACATGTGCGTTAATTTAAAAAAAAATAGCTAACTTTGTTTAAATTAACGCCAACAGGATAATTGAATCAAAAAAGTATTTAAATATCTATTAAAATAAAGTTTCTTTAAATAGATTTCCATTAATTTTATAGCTAAATAGTATTCCCATTGTTCTGTAGTTTCATTAATTAAGGTGCAAATAATCAGAGTATAAGTGCATTTTCAACAATTAAGATTGCCAAACCAAGTGCAGATAATGGCATACGTGTCCAATTAGATAACTGGGAAATTTGAATAGCTAGCATTAAAAATAAACATTGCATGGAAATTATACAAACACAATTGTGAGAAATATTTTTGTCTGTATGAGTAAACTTTTTTGGTCAGTCAACAAACATTTGTTTTTATTGTTTTATTTCCATAAGAAAAATTTACTGTTATACCAAGAAAAAAATTTTTACTTCACCAAAAAAAAAAATAATTTTGTTTCAAAAAAAAAATTCTTTACTTTCTCAAAACAAAATTCTTTTTATTGTCCCAAAAAGAATTATTTTTATTGTCCCAAAAGAATTATTCTTTATAAATAACAAAATTTATTGATATCGAAAAAAAATTTGTTTATTCAGCTCTTTATTAAATTTTTTTTTGGAGAAAATTGTAAATAAACAAACGTTGATATAGTTAAAATTTTATTCCACAGCTTTATTTTTTCGAAATATGATGTCCTTTAGACTGGGAAGAGCATAAACAAAATTAAAAAAAATCCAATCACTTTCGAAAAACAAAAAAAGCTGTTATTTTTAAAGCTTCGCAGTTTAAAAAAAAAACATTGAAGAGTTCAGTAATAACGAAATATTACATTCACAAAACAGGCAGTTCACTTTTTTGAAAGGAAAACACATTTCCAATCGGAAAAAATCTAATCTAAATGTTTTTTTTATAATTCCATTAATAAAATTATAATCCAATTTTTAGAACAGGACATTTCTTCACACATTGAAGAAACTAAAGAAAAAGCTATTGAGAATTTTTCTATTTCAAACAGAAAGAAGTTTTCGATTTCCCCTGACTTTTAAGAATTCAGACTCGCTTTGTGAATAGACTGTTTAAAGTAAAGGGGCTTGAAAATGTATGTGAGGAAGGTAACTTACTGACTTTTAATTTAAAAATCCAACTAACCTAAGAGCTGGTCCACAAGGAATGCAAGCGAAATCAGAGAGAAAGAGAGAATTCCAATACACAACTCTCTGGGCGTAAAGAATATATCAGTTGTATTTTACACTTTTTCGCTATGCTCTTATCTTATTTTTTTTTCTCTTTTATTTTCTTTTCAATGATTTTCTACACGTATATATATATACATACTCTACAAATCTCAACTATCTATCCAGTGTTGGAAAAATTCAACAGCTTACCAATGAGAAACATGAGGCTATAGAACGAAAAGCAACAACGTGGCTCAAGAACAAATAAATTCAGGAATTACTGAGTGATGTTTTCCACGGGAAAAAGTTTATTCCACTGGAGAGAATATAAAAGAATCACCATTACAAATGCAATTGCGTAAGACGCTTGGCACCATAAAATTCCTGTGTTACCCTCTGTTACCACATCTCTTATATATGTGTCTTTCGCCGCATAGACTGCTTCTCATTACGAAAATGAAACGGCGTGGAAAACTTGGATGTACTAAGATGAGTCTCTTGATATTCGGACCTCTTAAGGTAATGAAAATACACGAAAGACTATCTCTTAATTGAATTAAAACAATTTAGCGACACACTTTCTCTCTCTCTCTCTTTTTTTTCTTCTTCTTCTCTTTCCCTCTCTCATATAAATTCGTATCGTTTGGACAGGGACACTGCGCACGTTTTCACTTGGAATTCCATTTAGTTATTAGATATTTCACGTACGAAGCCATCCCCTTTAACCTTAACCGAGTTTCTCCCTTTTCATGCTCTGTTTATTTCTGCAACAGTTTCTTATATTCATATATAGTACCATCTTCGAGTGTATATAAGAAATTTCGGTGTGACCTATTTCACCAATGAGGAGATATTTGGCAAACTTGTTTTTTATCTTTAAATATTTTTTTCCCCAAGAAATAAATTAATATTTTTTTCTAGGTCATTGTCAAAAAAAAAAATTATGCCCTGAGAATACCGCCGATCGATACGCCAAGTGTTTAACGGGACAAAAAATGTATTTCCATCCTCTCACCAACCCTTTATTCTTTTATTCGAAAATTAATTATACCAAAATTTCACTAAACAATTTTCTTTGACGAAAAAACAAATTTAATTCTTTCTGACAAAAAAAAAAAAATAAATAATAATACAAAATGAAAAAAGAGAAAAAGGAAGAAGGATAAGAAAGAAAAAAATAAAGGAAAAGAGAGGAAATGAAAATCAGAAAAAAAAGCGAGAAACAAAGCGTGAAATTTGAGAAAAAGGAATGATTTATGAAATGGAAGATTACAAGTATTACAATTAATAAAAAATAATAAACTGAAATTGATTGTCAAGTATTTTCTATTCTTCGCCATTTGATGGATTACATTTTATCACTCAAATGTTAAAGATAAGTTTTTATCTTATACGAACGTGTGAGTAAAGCTCACGAGTAAATTTATGGACTGAATCTAACCGAAAGTGCAAAACATGGAAACTTAGATTTATCGTTTCTTGTTGTATGTATATATATAGTGTCTATTGTTCTGTTACACTTTACGTTTAGGAATTCCCCCGCTTTTACACTCCTCTGGCATTGTGGTGTGTGCAAGTATATTTTCTGACCCTATAGATAGCACAAGAAGGAAACATCTACTTAATAGTTTCAGTCCCGCAGAATCCTTCTCTCTATCTCCATATATCTCTTCTACGTCATTCCTCTCACTCTCTCCCTTCACCCCTGACCATATCCCACACTTCCCAATTCCCATATACCGGAACCCGAATATAAATGGTAATTCATTATCCTGACCAATATCTTCAAACTACTACTTGCAATTAGTTCTCAATACTATTCGGCAAGAGGCATGTAAATTGAAACTGGAACAGTGCAATCGATCTTGAATAATTTTCTGCCAGTTCACTCCATCTCGTTTACGAGCGACTTTTCCTGCCATCTAGGCGGAAATTTACAGAACTAATGGCGCGAAATTCAAATTTAACGAAACAAAAAAGCGAACCTAGTAAAAGTAATTTGGTATTTCTGTTTATACTATTTTTACTTTTTCTATTTATCAACTTGAGGAATCGTATTAGCGAAATTGAAAATATTTAGAGGGTAAAATAAATAAATTTTGTCAAAACTTACATTAGACTGATATTTTGAATTCAAACTGCGTGTTGATTTGCTTACCTGAAACATTCATAAAAGAAAATAGAAATTAGTTACAAAATATAAACTGTTTTACATAGTAATAAAATTTAAATAAAGTTAATTATTATAAAGAGCCTAATGAATTTTTTACATGTTTCTTTCTATTGTAAAAAATTGTTTTCTTTTTAATTCTACATATTTATCTTGTATACTTTTTTTTTCTCCTTTTATTGAAAACTTAATTTGGCTACTTGCCAAACATATCTCGATTAAATGTTTCCGCGTGTGGATTGAGAATCATCTCCAAGGCTGTAACGGAGAACATCAACATATATTACTTGGAAATTATTTCTGCGGTTATATTTCCTGTTGTTTTATCTCTCTCTCTCTCTCTCTCTCTCTCTCTCTCTCTCTCTCTCTCTCTCTCTCTCTCGCTCGCTCGCTCAAGATAAAGATCATTTAACTAGCCAACAATTTCATGTTCTTAACTGTCACTAACTTTTAAACTGAAATTTAATTTATTCTTTTAATTAAATTCCAGCCGGGGTTGAAAAGCTCTCATCGTGATGACTCTTCATTAACTACCACTAAATTTTATTTTTCCCGTATTCGTTCTGTGAAAAAGTTTTCAAAAAATGGAAAATTGTTACAAACATACAAAAATGTTAATTTAAATTCCCTCGCTTTCATTTTTTTTTTTAATTACTTTCTGAAATTATTATAGAGAAAAATTTTAAAAGTTAGACGAAAAATTATAGAAAATGATTCGTTTTTTATGCGACTAATTATTCAATTTATTCAGTATTGAGAATGTAGGTCAAAATTACGAACAAAAAAATGTCTAATGGACCAAAGTAGTCGTCGAAAGATTGTAGAAAGAATCGATTGGTTTTTTTTTCATGTGTTTTCTTCGCTAGCCACAGTTGACAAAGCGATTGAGATAAAGTGGAAGTCATTGATTTCATGGGCTTTCCTAATTCCGATCACATTTCTAACGAGTGCCATTAATCGCGCTGCAAATTTAGATTAATTCACAACATTTTTTCATTTTAATAAAATAACTCTCGAACTATAATAATATTTTTAATACTTCCTGAAAAATTTCCCTCTTTTTAAAATCTAATGAAACATTTACTTCCGAATCAGATAATTAAAATCTTTTTAATTTCAATTTTTATCGAGACATTTTTATTTACTATTTCCATAAAGAAAGTTGCTGTAAAAATTTTACGAGTAGAAAAAAATATCATACACATTTTGATAAAGTCAATTGTTATTACATTATTTTTAAGACCGCAATCCAATAAATCTGTAAGATTTTACTCTCACGTCTCTCTCGATACTTTGTTACTTTTTTATATAGCAATGAGGATGTGAGAAAATAGAAAAATGTAGGTAACGAACTTTTGTGACAGGTACTACGAAACGTGTTAAAAATTACAATGAAATATATATAAATAGAAAAAAAAATCCTCAATGATAAATTACACTTTATCGAAGTTTGCATTATTTCATAATATCAAATAAATGTTCCCCACTTTGTTTCATTTGAAATTTAAAATACGTACGTTGAAAAGTTGTCACTAAATAATCAATTACTTCTTCATCCCTTGCGAGCAATGGGAAATATATTTCAAGTTTTTAAATGTTGAATTCTTCACTCGGATTTTTTAATGTAATAAATTTTCACAAATTTAATATCAAAGAAATGAAATTTACAATACAAATTGGTTTCATTTTGCCTTGCCCATAAACTATTTCAACAACCGTTGGGAAATCAATTAAATAATCTTTAATTGAATTTTTATCACAAAGCTATTTTTAAAATATAGTTAATTATTAAAATTTCGTGAACAATTAATTCTCTCTCTCTCTCTCTTTATATATGTACATGTACCTTTAAATAAAAATAGTAATCTAGTTTTTTTTTCGTCGACGCTTCATTTAGCCTGACACTAAATTTTAATTAAAACTGGATCAAGTATCCGTAAAAAGTATGGAAATTAATAACCTGACAATGATCGGGTTGAAAAATACGCAACGGTTATTGCGTTCCTGCGGTTTGCTTTCATCGTTGTCACCCTTTTCTCTTTCTTTCTTTCTTTCTCTCTCTCTCTCTTCTCACCGGGAAAGAATTTTTTTTTTGCGCATATTTTTCATTAATAAGAAGTTTTATCCTTAGGCCATATAATCTCCTCCAGTGGAAAAACAAACAGAAACAATTATGTGAAATATTTTGTATTGCAGTGAAGCTCATTTCTATATAAAATACAGTAAAATAATATTTTTTATTCAAGCATGTCTCTGTAAAATTAATTGTAGCTTTAAATAATTAATAATAATTGACAAATAATAATTTATTATTATTAGTATTTGTGTAATTATTATTTTTATTATTATAAGTAGTAAGAGTCAATTTTAATCAGACACATGATCTTAATATTGAATATTTGTCAGTTTCAGTAGTAAAAACTATTTTTAGTCAGACATTCGATCTTAGTTTTGAATATTGGTCAGTTTCAGTAGTAAAAGCTATTTTTAGTCAGACATTCGATCTTAGTTTTGAATATTCGTCAGTTTCAGTAGTAAAAGATATTTTTAGTCAGACAAATGATGCTAATTTCAAAAATTCGTTAGATTCAGTAGTAGATTTTACTTTTAGTCAGACAGTCGACTTTAATTTTGATTATTTGTCATGTTTTAGTAGTAAAAGTCCACTTCAGTCAACAAAATGCTCTTAGTTTCGAATAATATTTGTATCAGTAGTAAAATTTAATTTTAGTCAGACATACTATATTCGTCATTTTCAGTAGTAAAATCTATTTTTAGTCAGACAGTCGATCTTAGTTCTGAATATTCGTCAATTTCAGTAGTAAAAGATATTTTTAGTCAGACAGATGATCTTAATTTCGAAAATTCGTTAGATTCAGTAGTAGATTTTACTTTTAGTCAGACAGTCGATTTTAATTTTAATTATTTTCAATTTTTAGTAGTAAAAGTCCACTTCAGTCAACAAAATGCTCTTAGTTTCGAATAATATTTGTATTAGTAGTAAAATTTAATTTTAGTCAAACATAAGATATTCGTCAGTTTCAGTAGTAAAATCTATTTTTAGTCAGACAGTCGATCTTAGTTTTGAATATTCGTCAATTTCAGTAGGAAAAGATATTTTTAGTCAAACAGATGATCCTAATTTCGAAAATTCCTTAGTTTCAGTAGTAAATTTTACTTTTAGTCAGACAATCGATTTTAATTTTGATTATTTGTCAGTTTTAGTAGTAAAAGCTAGAATCAGTCCTTATGAACTTAACATTTTATTAAAAATTTATCATCAGTAGTATAAATACTTTTCAGTCAGACATACCATTATAGATTTGATTAAAAATTGAAATTACCAATTTTAAAATACTCGAAATAGAAAATAAGGAGTTTTTTTTTGAAGCTGTGTGGGAATTTTTGTCTGCTCTGTAAAAAGCAATTGTTTTTTTTCTTCTAAATCTAAACACTAAGTTTAAGAACCTGGAAATTAGAAGGCGTTTGATCTGTCTCCACAATGGTCGTATCATAAATTAAAGCTGCTTTATCGATAGTCGTTTGTTTTACTAAAGCGATCGTGCAGATAGTTCAGGGCAAAATAGGTTAAAGATAATCGTTTAGATAGCATGGGGCAAACGTTTCACGAAAACGCGAGAGCCATATCTGTTGTACAATGGCAATAATATACAAGTATATTTGAAAATATATATATCTATATGCACACGCATCAATATTTCATATATTTTCATATAATATACATTACATAACATATATATTATGTTAAAATATACAAAGAAACATTGCGCATTGCTCTCCTCGGAAATTTATATTACTCACGTGTCTGTAGATTATTTCCAGTCTAATCTGTATGAAATCACTAACGACCGACCTAATTTTCCCCCAAGTATTCTCTCCACTATGAGATAAATGAGAATTTAAAATCTCAGATTTCAGATAATCCCAAGGCTGCAACTGTGCACAATTTTTTAATTAGTAATTAGTAATTAATGGCTCTTTTTTCACGCGAAGGAAAATTCCTTTTCTATCTTTTTTTTTCTTCTATTTTTCTCAATAATTTATACAGAATTATCAAAAAATATTTCCCAATATTTAATATTTAGGTAATTATTATTTACCTACATATAATTCTAAATTAATTTTTATTATTTAAATACAATATTAAAATTTATTTATTTATTTAAATATTATTTAAATACAATTTTAAATAGAAACTATATAGATAAGAAAAATTTTTGATATAAAAAAAGGATTTACAGTGGGAAAAATTTCATTCTGGGGTAAAATAATCAGAATGTAGAGTACTTTTTTTTTTGTAATATTCTATGTGGTGGTCAATCGAATTTTATGAAGTCCTGGAAACGAGTTTAAAATGAAAAAGACTTTTAAATTGAAGTGAATTAAAATTTGTTTAATTTAAATTCGTTTGAATAGAAATTATATTGCAAATTGGAACGCTTTCATGTTAAAGTGGTTTTGAATACAAATACTCTTCAATGTGAAATGTTGTTATAATAATAATAATTGAAATATACGTGAAAATGTATTCATTGTAAAGGAGAGAATGATTTTATTCTATTCTCTCCATCGAAATCTGTCACGGAAAGATGCATTCTACTAAATTTAAGTTCTAATATCACATTTGTTGAAATAAAAAAAAAATAAAAAAAATTTTTTAAAACTGTTTTTTTATTTTGTCAGGAAATTTTTTAAATCTTCTATTTTACACTTCACTCGAAAGAAATTCAGAGGGTAAATTATTTCAAAGAAGGTAAATTATAAAAAAATCTTTTTTTTAAATTCACATTAAAAAAACAACGTTTTAAAAAGAAAAATTGCACGGAATATTTGACTACTAGAAATACCATTTCGAGTGATAGTTTGGATTGCATCTCACTGGAATGTTGTCTCAGAACTTGAAAGTCAGTTCAGGAAGTGAACCTCTCGTGTGTGCTACTTCCGGTTTTTTGGTTTTCTTTTCGTGTACGACGAAGGTACAAGTTCTACAAGACGATATCGTCTGGCTCATGTCGACCTGACACGATGTTAAGACGAGGGATTGTTGGAATAAAAAGTCGTAAAAAAAGGAGAAAATAAGAAACTGATAAAATAAAACAAAAAAAGAAAAAGAAAAAAAGAAAACCAAGAGATAGTTTCGACTCTGCTGACTAGATACAGTATACCAAAAGACTATTTTTGTTTCATCTGTTTCTTTCATTTTTTTCTTCTTGCTCTCTTATCTGTAGTATAATATATATATATGTATGTATATATATATAAGCTTCCAATATACGACACCTCTCAAACTCTTTGACATATTACTCTTCAAGGATCAATATTTTTTGTTCACAATATCCAAAGAAAATGAACAAATTGGATTCTATACAGTATAGAAAGAAATTTCGAAAAATGAAGAAACATTCGAAACGGAATGAAGAAGTAAAAAAATTTATTCAAATATTTACGCTTGAAGGAGAAGTAAATTTATATTCGGTAAATTTATATTTTATGTTAATATGTATTAACTTTATTAATTTTAATAAACCCTTTTAATTAGTTTTATAAAATTATTTTTCCCAGTGAGAAAGGCACTTTTAGTGATTAAAATTAATTGAAGTAGACTAGGATGTTTAAAAAACAAATAGTTTTTAACGAGACAAATTATATTGTGGGAGATAAAGAAAGGAAAGACAGAGGAAAAATCTTTCTTGAACGATTTTCTGATAATTCTCAAGCGAATCTATAAAAAATGTAAGCTCTACTTTAAAAATTCAACGAGACAAGAAGGAATTACTTTTTGTTTTATCTCGTCTGTTTTACTTTTGAAAAAGGGTATTTTAGAGATCGAGAATGGTACGAGCTTGTAGGCATTACTTATCATTTATAGCTTCGCTTCCTATTGCCATTGCCATATCCTTAAAAGAATGGTCATAGAAAAATCTTTTGGCTACGACAGTTCGCGTGGTTATACGACTAACCATAAACCAATGATGGCTGCGCGCCTTTCGTCGAGCTTCAACTGATTAATTGTGATCGTCGTTCTTTCGTCTCAAGAGGAGAATGAATCATTCATTCTAAAAGATTAACTGTGTCGTCTCTTTTTTTTATAGGCAGAGGATCATCCCTTACAAAATCCCAGAGCTATAAAAAATATCAATACACAATTGTTATTATCTAAATCTCTTTTTTTATCACTTTTAGAGTCTCACGATAAATTAAAAAAGAAGCGAAAATATTTGGAACTAAACAAAAAAATAGATATAAATTGGAAAAAAAGTTTATAATTATTATTATATTATTTTAGTGAAAAATATAAGGTGAGGATTTTCTGTAAATTAATCCCGTGGAAAAATAATTAACTAATAAGAGAAGAGAGTGTAAAATTTATTCTGTTCTCTTGTCGAATAAGATAACATCGATTTTGAAGGAATTAGTTGTAGCCCTCGAGAATTCGATATTGTCATAATTGGAATCTGGGTCGTCAGTATAACCATCGAAGCGTATATTCTGATATCCTATTTTACCAAGTTATAGTGAAACGTCATTGTATCCATTTTCATTGGTTAATCTCATTAGGTAAGCGGCATCCGTTGTTTCTGCGATAACAACCGAATTTCCGAATGGACAGCGAGACATTTTGGATTTCAATTACCACATCATCTTTATTAGACAACTTCAAGAGAGAGAGAGAGAGAAATAAACCAGTTTATTTCCTTTTACACATCAAGAATTAATAATTAATATTCAATTTTTAATTATTCAAATTAAAAGATAAAAGTTCTCCACACTTTTAATGAAAATATTTTTTTGAAAATATTTCCCTTTTATTTAACAAAAAAAGAAAGAAACTGATAATTATTACTTTTTTTTATTTTATACTGGTTTTTTTTATTCGTTATTTGAAAACCTGAAAACTTTTTCATTAAAATGGAGAAAAACGAGATGGGACGAAAAAAATATTGCCAATCGTAAATCCTTCCTCGACGATTTGCCCCTATCCTATTAAATAGGACATATCCAATTTTTACTCGGTTTCACATCGCTAACTTTTTCTCTTGATAACCGCGAAACTTTGCACTTTCAAAAGCATAACGTGTAAAATTGAGATTTTCGAAACTGTTACTCATAAGCGAAAAGTGATTTATTGAGATAAAAAAAGAGAAAATGGAAATTTGATTCAATTTAAGATACAATTAGATGCACTTGCATGCATAATTTTATATCAAGTTTTGCCAATGAATTCCGACAAAAAATTATTATTGAAATTCTGATGAAAACTTAAAGGTGAATTTTCATTTAGGTCTCTTGACCTAAATTCTAAAGTTAAATTTTCCCCTTGGCCTATAAATTTGACCTAATCGAATATAATATTACATATCTGAATAATTTAGACATAAAAAATGTAAAAAATGTCCTCAATTGAATTTTTTAATAACGAAGCAAAGAATAAGAAGAAGATTAATTATCACATAGACAGAAATTTAAAACGATTTCGAATTTCCAAACACCGTGAAAAGTCTAAGGATTCAGGGATAAGTCGAAGGACTTTTCTTTCGATACGGGTTCGTCTGTCAGCACCAGGCTTAGTTTTTGCGGAATGATCCCCTCAGGGAATTCTCTAAACCTCATCCTAGACTCACGATAAGACAGAGCCTTCTCATTTTTCACACGAGAGGACTTTTGTTTTATTTTCATCTTCAACAGTTTTCTTACTATATAATGAACGTATACTTTTAAATTTTAATATAAAAAATATTTAAATACAATTTATATTTTGTCAAATCGGTTTTTTATTTTATGTCCAGAGAAAATTGCAATTTTTAATAACAAATTTTGAAATAATAATATCTATTATTGGGGAAAATATTGATAAAAAAGAATTGCAATTCTCTGACAATAAAAATACAATTTCTGGAAAGAACATTTTTTATTCTATTATATATATATATATATATGAAAAATAGCAAATATTGTACCAGATGTTTCTAAAGTGTTGCAATCTTATTCGGATGCATTTCAGAATAAACGAGTCTAAAGTATTTTTTTATGAATAGAAAATGAAAAAGAAAAAAAAGAAAAAAGAATGTAAAAGAAAATTTTGTCATCTGGAAAGTAAAAATGCATTGTTATTGTAATTAGCGTCGGAAAAACTACAAATTCAGATCTCGCTTTTATTATTATTTTTTTCCGTTGCATTTTTCATTTTTTACTTCTGCACCGTCGAACTTTCATTCTGATGTCGATGTTCACAGTAAAAATAAAATCTTATTTTAAGATGAGTCTTAAATTCAGCACTGCTAGCCATAATGTAAATTGTATGTAAAATCATTGCGTAAATTCAGCAAAGGCTGTCTTAAAAAAGTTGCATCTTAAAATAAGACATCTTTTCTGCCTTAAAATAAGACTTTCTTTTTACTGTGTTGGTGGTCGCATCTCGTCATTTTTTTTTCCCTCTCACAGCATCGTTATCGCGATTATTGTATTCTGCGGTGATAGTCACGAAGTGCATATATAAGAAAAAAACGATAAAAAGATATGCTCGAATATGGGGGGAAAAAAAAGGAGAAAAAATTGGAAAAATGAAGAAAAGTAGCACGCTAGCTTTCAGGCACGAAGTCTTGGCAGGATAATGCGTGCGACATTGTCGAGTTCTAGTATTCACTCTTTTACTCAATATATATATATATATGCGGTTCCACTTTACAATTTCTTTCTTTTTAACTCAAAAGCCTGGTCTGCTTTCTACTGAAAGAATTACGGCGTAAATATACGCCTTAGAAAGTTTTAACGACTCTGTCGCGGAAGATCCGGACGTGACACTCGAGTTTTCAAATCAGTTCAGGACGCAAAAGGGTGAAGAAGAAGTAGAAGAAGAAGAAAAAAAATTCAAGAGCGAAGACAAACACAAAAGAATTTCCAATTAAATACAACTTTGAAAAACTGTTTCAAACTATAAAACGTCAGGACTACGAATTTTTGTGTCAATTCAAACTATATAAATCAAACTCATCTTTTAGAAGAAAGAGCAAATAATTTTTTTTTTCATACAAGCAATAGAATATTTGATTAATCAAAGTTAAATTAAAACAGGAGATAAAAATTTTACAATCCGAATTCTTTTATACGGCAGTGGTGCGAATCAATTTTAGTCAGACTAAAATTAAATTAATTAAAAAATTCGGAAATTTTTTAATTCATTCTAAGTAGTGTCAGTCAATTTCAGTCAGACTGAACAGTCAAACATTCTTGTAATTTAGTCTCAGTAGTATGAGACAATTTTGGTCAGGCAAAATGTTTTCAAATTGTAAGTCACTTTCAGTAGTGTGAATCAATTTTAGTCAGACAAAAATATTCTGAAATCTTGTAATTCAATGTAAGTAGTACAAATCAAATTTGGTAAGACAAAATCCTTCCAAATTTTTGTAATCAACTGTCAGTAGTATGAGGAAATTTCGGTCAGACAAAACTATTCCGAAATCTTCTAATTCACTCTCAGTAGTATAAGTCGATTTTGATCAGACATAATCCTGTCGATTTCTTGTAATTGACTGTCAGTAGTATAAAACAATTTTAGTCAAACAAAACCCTTTTAAATTATTGTAATTTACTGTCAGTAGTACGAGTCAATGTTAGTCAGACAAAATACTCAAAAATTCTTGTAATTTTGACTGAGTAGTATAATTCAATTTTAGTCAGTTAAAAATCTTTCAATTCCTGGTAATTTAATCGCAGTAGTATAAGTCAATTTTAGTCAAGCAAAATACTTCGAATGGAAATTTACTGTCAGTAGTGTGAATTAATTTCAGTCAGACAAAAATATTCTGAAATCTTGTAATTCACTCTAAGTAGTATAAATCAATTTTATCCAGACAAAAATCCTTACAAATTTTTGTAATTTACTGTCAGTAGTACGAGTCAATGTTAGTCAGACAAAATACTCAAAAATTCTTGTAATTTCGCCCCAGTAGTATATATGAAAAAAATTCATCTCTTTCAAATATATTTTTTCCTACTGATGATTGAATATTTTCTCCTCTTTTCTTTCCATTTTCCCCATCTCGATGAGAAACATTAACGCCCGATGAGAACTATTATTATAATTTTCAAGATACAAAAAAAACCTTCGCACACCGTAAAGTTGACAGGATGAGCTCAGTTGCAGGTTGATACACTGTACCATGTATAAATTTGCGTTTGCCCTGTTTATTACACGAGTATTTTATCGAGTTTCTGTCACGTACAATGTACGAGAAGGCGTAGGATGCGAAGCTGCAATAAATCTCGTTCGTTCAGCAAAAAGATTCTACTTTCTCGTTATATATATATGTGTGTGTGGGTATATAAAAAAAATGAAAGGTCTATTTCTTCGATATAATATACCTATATGTGCATATATAAAAGAGGCGTTTCACTCGAATGCATTCGTTCTTACAAGATGTGATAAGCATACATTCTTGATTAATATAATTCACCATATTGAACTGATTGAACATTCTTTTCTTTTCCTCGTCGAGTCAGCATTTTTCCTCGTTTTTTTTTTCTTTCGTTCTTTCTTTCATTCTTCCTTAATATCGCTCCTTCGATCTGTCGGAAATACGCCGAGATAATTTACCTTCGGTCAGAGAATATCTATTGTGAAAATCCAACTATTATTCAATTTAGCTTGACTGGACTTTTCCGGAGGATTGGTTTCTGTCCAGTCATTACACTAATGATTCAATGAAATCGACGCAAATGGAATAATTACTAGTTGAAAATTGCTTTACATTGTTTCTTAAACCTAATTATCCAATTGAACGTTATAAAAATTAATTGCGTATTTTTGATATAATGTACTGATTATAAATTGTACATTTAAATCGAGAATAAAATTTTTTTTTAATTTACATTTACAAATGTAAATGCATATTTCCTGAAGGAAGGAAAATTTTTTGTTAAAAAGCGAGTTTTTGAGTTAAAAGCGATCCTCACGCCTTGTTGGTTTGTCAGCGTATAGAATTGAGTGCCACATATATATAGCATTACGTCATCATTACAAGTGTAGAAAGGAAAAAATGCGTGAAATTAATTGCGTTCTTATCGCGATTAGCTCTCGATTCAACATTGTCCGACGATTGTAAATGACGTAATCGGTCTAGGATCGACAGAGGGCTTACGGCTGTAACCCTACTTTAATAAATCTGCTTTCCCCGCACTGTAACAGACAGGTAGCTCGAGCACGTCGGATCGAACAACGAGCTTCCTAGGCAGAGTTGTACTAGTTTAACACAGACAGTGAGCTTAATCCTTGTCGAATCATTGCCAACTATTCTCTTCCATGATTAACGATATTTGCCTTTGATTGCCGTCTACCCATAACTCTCTCTCTCATATCTCTGATAAGACGCCTCTGATATTCCCTTGGAAGTTAATTTCGACTTCTCAAAGTTCAATTTTTTCTACACCGCATTAACATCATTAGCTCATATAGTATTCGCATACACGATAAATTATTCCCATGGATCAGTAAATCAATCAAAATCAACATCCAACTTTCGTATATGAAATTTGTATACCTAACAATTGGAGCATAACGAGATGACTCTTCACTAACATAATCATGAGTCGCAATCAACAATGCATAGTTAAATGCTTAGAGATGGATATTTTCCAAAACAACAAACATTTTACTATCAGGATTTCGAATTTTTTCTCTAAAAGAAATTTTCTCCAGAGCGAAATTTCTAATTTTGAAAAGAGAAAGTTCATTTAACAAAATTTTTATAGAGTCTTTAGCGGAATTTCTATTTAGGGAAATATTTAACAAACTTCTTCACCAGAATTTTGATTCAACAAATCTTCCATTTAGCAGTGTTTTTATTTAGCGATAATTTTCTATATGATCCAAATTTTACTGAACAAAACTCCATTCCTACAGAAATTAAAAATTTCGACATCAAATTTCTCGCAATAAAAATTTCAGCTAAATGTAAATTTCCATGAAAGGAAAATTCCATTATTTGGAAAATATTCTCAAATGGTAATTTGGTAACTCCGGAAAATTTCCTGCGAAAAATTGTTCCAAATTCCAAACATGTTTCTCGTGAAGTGAATTATCTTATGAAATAACAATTTGTAAATAAAAGCAATTTTCAAATCGTATTTGAATTTATAATGAAAGTCATAATACAATCGTATTATCCAGCAAAATGAGCATGTTAAACAATCGAGCGAGTAATTAGCATTGGACGGTATCTTTCACCATTGATTTGGGCTTCATGGTTATATTACTTTGGTCAGCTTATTCGGAATATTGAAACAGCTCTCGATGCGTTAATTCATATACATTCAATATGCCGCCTACATATGTCAAAGGGCGTATGTGTGAGTGTACAGTCAAGTTAATAGGATCTGTGTATATGTTTGTAGGGAGAGAGGGAGAGAGAGAGAGATTCGAACCAGGCCAGGACTATACACGGTCATGTTCTATTTATCCACGTTGACCAAATTGCCCGTGCCACATTCGACTCTACTTGCAGCATAGTTCAACAGTGATTCCTATTTCTCACTATAGTGTCATATGTAGTTGACATCGAAACATCTGCGGACTCGCTCATAGCAACGCTGAAAACGCCAACATTGACCCAATCGTGTTTGAAATCATTTCATCATCATGGATTTTAGTTTTACAATCGCTCTATCCAACTATCTATTTTCTAAATCGCCATCAAATATGTTTCCCCTTTTTTTTCGTCTCTTTCTTCTCTTTCTTCTCTTTCTTCTCATCATTCAATTTTACAATAAATTCATAAATCTTCAAATTGGTGCTAAACGTTTAAAAAAATTTAATTTCTCTAAAGTAAAAAAAACCCAATTAAAAATTTAAAACTACTTTGAAGATTTAATCATTGCGATTTTAAAACGAAATGACAAATTGTTCAACAATCGCTTTCCGAAATGTTAATTTCCCCCCCTTTCCTCGACTCTCAAAAAAAAGGAATAAAACAAAAACAAAATATACAAACGAAAAAATTGAAAATGATTGTCTCTTTGATGTACTTTGCGAGAGAGGAAATTTATTTTTAAGGAATTCTGTTAGAATAAAAGAGAGGAATACCCATGCTGCTGGTGACAAACCTATTTTCCAGTGAGTTGTCAAAGTGAACAAAAAAAAAAAAAGAAAAAATGTTGGACGATAAAACACAGTTTTTTAAAAAACCACTACCAATCATGATACACACGAACGTCGATGTTCGTTTAGTTTTTCTTGTTCGTAGTTTTTTGAAATATTTAAGCAATTTCATAAAGTATGTGAGCTTCCAATCGAAAAGAAAAATTGTTTTCTGTCAAATCTTTTTCACTACGGGACATCAAAAAGAATATTTTTCGCATATTTCAAGATGATATTCACGAAAGACGGAGTTTTTTATTTTTAATTTTTTAATTTTCCATTTTTCTGTTGAATTTATTTTAAAATCACGGAAAAAATTATTAGCCAAGAATTTTATAATTAATTATTTACATTACTATTACACTGAAAAAAAAATTTATTTGATTCAAATAATGAATTACTTGTCTATTATCAAATAAATATTTACTTGAACCAAATAATTTTTATTTAAATCAAATAACTGTAATTGAATCAATAATTTCTGTATTTGAGTAAATACCATTTAATTGACTCAAATAAATTTATTTGATCAAATAAATATTTATTTGATGATAGTTAAGTAATTCATTATTTGAATCAAATAAATTTTTTTTCAGTGTAGCATCATTGAATTAATTGACAAAATTATTTTAATAAACAATCAACAGTCATTGTATATATATATATATATATATAGGTATTATTGTTAAATGAAGAATTCCCCAAAATTTATGAGCATTATGTGATTAATTATGAGTGAATATTTACTCACCAATTTCCCTCAAATATTGAAATTGTACATTTGAAACAAATGAAGCTTACCTGAAACAAACAAGGAGAAGAACAAAATTAATGCAAAATTTTTTTTATACAAAGAATATATAAAGAATATATAAAGAAATTATATAATTTGCGTTTTCATTCAGAAAACGAAGAAAAAGAATGCAATAACAGAAATTTAATTCTTCGTTTTAGCAGTAACAATTTGTCAAAACTAAATTTTTAATATAGGTAGTAAACGACAATCTTTAGTAAAAAAAAAAATGATTTTACCACTTGGAATCTTCGTCTCAGTGGTAAAAGTCCGTTTAGGTCAGACAAAATGGTAATTTTTAAATATTCACAGTGTAAATTAGTTTTCAGTCGCAGATATAATCTTCTTCTTAGTAGTAACAATCATTTTAAGGCAGACAAAATTATCGTCAAATATCAGTAGTATATGTCAGTCTTCAGTCAGACTTTATAATTTAAAAACTACTAATTTTTGTTTCAGTAGTAAGAGACCGTTTAAGTAACGACAAAATCTTCAAAATTCAAGACATTTCTTAATATCAGTAGTATGAATCAGTCTTCAGTCAGACATAACACTTTAAATACTTATTTTCGTCTCATTTTGAATGTCAGTAGTACAAGTCAGTTATTAATAAGACACAATGAATTTTAATCTTCCCTTTGAATCTCATTGGAATTCTTACGGAAATTAATTGAAAATTTTATAAAATCCGTGATATGGAAATTGTCAATTAAATTCTTTAAATTACCAATAGAATCTCCAGGGGGCACTTTGGGTGAAATTTCTCCAATTTGAGAAGTACAAATAAATGTACATATATTTTACAACAGAAATGTTTATTCAAAGAAAAATTGACTTCTCCTGATGAATAATATTTATTAAAGGCGTAGTAGTAAATCAAATTTACAAATATGTAAACACAGGGGTGAATGGAAATCGAAATATAAAAGGTGTGCCAGATCTTCGGATCCATTTTTCGCATTTCGAAAGGGACGATTTAATATTGCCAATTTTCCATATTTCACAGCTCAAATGCGATTACAAGAGGGACCATCCCTCTAGGGTAAAACGACCAGAAACAAATTCCCATAACTTCATCCATATACTGCTATTCCGTTCATGGAAACACTTCTGATAGCATCACTTTTGAAAAAAGGGAGGGACAAAATTATATATCCGGATGAGTGGAGCATTCAACTTTTTAAATCACACCCATTTTTCCTTCTCATTTGTTGATTCAATTCGCATTTTTTTTTCGCCCTATTTTGAATCAACTTTATTGACGAAATCATCAAATTTTTACAATCATTAGTTTCATATGATGATTATATTATAATTGCAAATATAAACAAAATGTGTATTTATTTAGTTGAAACATTTAAACAATGAAACATTTAATTTAACTTGGAATATAATGGAATAATGTTTATTGTATAAGGATTGCTTCCTGAGAGGGAAAATTGAATCAATTTAAGGAGGTGAACTTGACCAAAATGGTTAATGTTGGCTGCTGTTGACAAATAACATTGGTAGCAGTTACGATTCGGCCGAGAGTATGCTATAATCTTCTCAACAAAAGCTGCCGCCTATTACCGCAATCCGAAATCAATAGCTTCTGGTTTGTGAGTGCTATCCATTATGCCACGTATAATCGATAACTTGCAATTAGCTTCGTTCTGGATGAACGTCTCTCTTAGTCCGCTAATGATCATCGGTAATTTTCAAGATCAGGCGGATTAAACAAAACATAAAAAAAAAAAATTCAACTAAATCTCCAATATCCTTCAACATTTTATTACAAAGACCATCTACATTTACCTTCTACACTGATAATTTTCTGTAAATTTAAATTACAAATAATTTGTAATTTAAATTTGTAATTTAAACACCCCCCTCCCACAAATAATTATATAACAAGAAATACAACGTTGAAACAAACTGTTAATTTTGTTTATCCCTGATTTCTACTTTCTAGACAGAATTTTAAATTTTTTATTGACTTTGATACAGGTATGAGTAGTAAAAATTAATAATGGTCAGACAAATCAAGTGGTATGAATCAATTTTAGTCAGACAAAACTATTCTGATTTCTCTTAATTCATTCTAAGTAGTATAAGTCAATTATAGTCAGACAAAACTATTCTGAATTCTCTTAATTCATTCTGAGTAGTATAAGTCAATTTTAGTCAGACAACTACCAAATTATTTAAATTCAATTTCAGTAGTATAAGTATAAGTTGAATCAGACAAAACCTTCTCTAGTTCTTATAATTCATTGTCAGTAAAAAATCAATAGTCAGACAAAATACTTCCGAATTCGGGTAATTTAGTCTCAGTAGTATAAGTCAATTATAGGCAAAACACTACTGAATTCTTTCAGTGGTACGAATCAATTTCAGTCAGGCAAAACCTTTTTGAATTATTGTAATTCATTGGAAAAAATTCTATAATATATATATCAAAAGTTAAAAGCCAAGTTTAACGGATTCGATCATAAAATACAAAGTGAAGTAAAATTTTTCATTTTTTTACTATCACTGCTTATATATATATATATATTATATTCGATGGAAGAAAAGCATTACCGTAAGGGTGATAAAAAAACTAAACAGCCTCCCAACAGAACGATTCAGTTATGCCATGGAGAGTCGACGCAGTCGAGTTATATTAAGGTCCGCACATAAAAATTTGCTCGTTTGACTTTTTCTTTTTTCGTTTTGGCTCCATAATTCTCAGATTATCAACGGCAATTCACAAACCGAATAAAAATTTTCTTTTTTTTTTCTTTCTTCTTTTTTTTTATCACCCCAGCCGGGTCATTTCGCGAATTACGATCCGGCGTGCGGATATAATCCATCTCGGCAATAATCACTGCATCCACGATTTCATGTTTAACGCGCGGCACGTTTTATTAAATTTGTTCCACTGATTATTATACACGCGGTGATTCAAAATAAATGGAGAAAAAGATCATTACTAGAAGAAATAAGTTATTTTTTCGCTTCTAAATTTTTTGTAAACGTGTCAAAAAATTCTTTCAAATTATTTTTATATTCGATTAAACACTAAACGAATAAATAAATATTTAATGAAAACTATATTTATATGAATATTTGTTGAATGAAACTTATATTTAAATAAATATGTATTTAATAAAACTTATATTAAAATAAATATTTATAATTTATATCTAATAAAATGTCAAGTGTACAAAATAAATTTCTTTTTAATGAATGAAGGATAATTTCTCCAGTCTGGTAAGAGCCACTGATACATTTTAATTATTCAGTTTATTGTTACCATTCTAATGTAATTTTTTAATAAAACGCGAATTACATTGTACAATTTGCATAAGTTGGGTATATTTTGTTTCGAGTTCAAGTACTTGATATACATGAAGTGAGGTCTTGAAACCGGGTCATTTCTGGTTTGCAGTAAATTCAAGTTGTAACTACTAATTATTTGCATGAAGTCGAGCCTGTGTTCGCGGCTTTAGAAACGAGGTTAGACCTCCGTAGTTGCGTCTCAATGTCTCCTGACGATGTTGTTTACCGGGCCAGGAGTGATAACTCTGCCGAGACTCGTGGTTGTGAAACATGCTCCGAGAATTTACCTTCCTCAATACTTTTCACGCAAACAAATAATTAAAGTAATAATAAAAAATACAAAGCTTCCTCCACGAGGAAGCAAAAACAATAAAACATTAAACGATTATAAAAATTGTAATATTTAAAATTAAAAAACAATTTAGAGTTAAAAATGAGCAAAAAAAAACCCAAAAAGGAAATAAACTGAATAATTAATAAAAAAACGTTGCAAAATTACAATAATAAAAAAAATTTTTTTTAACAGTAATAATTAATAATAATAAATTTTATCCTATCTGAGAGAAATGGCGCGAGGCAAAGTGCACTATAAACGTTCCTTTTCAATTCGTATAGAATTAAATACATAATCCATTGTCTCGGCGAGTTGAAACGAAATTTGAAATTCAAGCACCGGCACCTATTCTGCATTCCTTGCAAGAACATTTAAAGCGACAAGAAATTAAAATGAAAGTTTATACTATAGAGAAAAATAGAGGATAGGAAAAATACGTTGAAATTCGTGATACGGACTCTTAACAACGCATTTCTAATTGTTTCAAGTAGTTGAGCGTAGAATAATAAAGTGAAGGAGGGGGTGTGGGGGAGGTTTAAAAGGGAAGTTCAGAGAGTGCTACCCATTCGTGAACGAGTCTCTTGTTAGCGTTACGCGTGAGAAGAAAGTTGGCAATTTATTAAATTGCGACCACGGCAATCGTTACTTTAGCGTCTCGCAATTTCGAGTGCCCTGATGGTTTCCTAGACTCAACGTGTTATAAAAGCTTCAAGAAAAAAAAGGCATTAAGAACCAAAAAAAAGATCAATTCTTTTTATCAATTGAAGGGCAAAGAATCTTTTTCGAAAATGAAAAAAAGACAGCAATAAGTCAAATTTGGTAGAAAGTACTTTTTGTAACTTTTTGTAAATTTTTTTAATAAGTAGTAAGATTCCGTTTTTTGTCAGTCTGAAATTTTTCCAATTTTCGTCTTAGTAAAATCATCTTTCAGACGTCAGAATTATAATTCGGTATATAAAATTTACTAACAGTAAAATACAACTTCACTCAGACAAAATGTTCAGTATTCTTTTAATTCTTGTATGAAATACATTTCATAAAATGCACTTTCAGTAAAACAGCCTTTTCTGTTTGTTTTTTTTTTGTAATTCAAGTTTTAGTAGTAAAAGAGTCTTCTACTCACAATCGGGCATGTTTTAAACTCTTGTAATGTAAGTATCAGTAGTAAAAGTCAGTTTCAGTCAGACGGGACCTCTTAAATTCGTGCAATTTAATGAAATATCTTTCTTCCCCCAAAATAAACCAACTCTAAAGAAAATTAACAACATTATGTAATAAAATTAGCAGCAGCATTAAAGGAATTCATTTCGAAAGAATATTCCCTGGAAGGAAAACGTCAATGACAGGTAAAACGCTCTTTGTCTTGAAAGTAGAACGTAAAGTCCCTCGAGGAATGAGGGTTTGAAGCTTGTCAAGATGTTCACAAATGTCAATTTATTAAGCCTCCAGTTTCTCCTCAGAGGAATTTTTGTCGAGGATCACAAAATTCCTATCAATTTTCCCACCACCATTTCAACTTTAACATACAAAAAGGACTAAAAAAAAAATCCACCTCCCAAATGATTTGGAAGCTTAAAATATTGGAAAAGTTGTACATTAAGTCCTGTAATAAAAAGTGTGACTATCTGACTTTTATTGCTTATATCTTTCCAGCCATAAAGACTGAAACATTTTCTTAGAAAGCATTTTTAAGTTTTTCCTTCACTTTTCACGAAGATATATAACGTATTTTTTCTTATATATATATAACTAGACCGCGTTATTCTCCAACAGTATTATTTTAAACTTTTTTTTAACTTCACTTAAACAGAGAAATATTTTTTTTAAAGTGTAATACTGTAAGAAATGTGCTTTCATAAATAAAAACGAAAAGACCAACACGGTTTTTAAATTTCTTCTACTCCTTCTACTGAATAAAATCTTGTTTTTAATTTTAATTTTTATGAAATAGAAAACGAGTCTATCTATTTAATTTCAACTTTAAAACACTTGTTCTAATAAAAAATAAACCAATTATTTTCTATTTTTTTTGAAACTTTTAAGTTTCCGATAATAATCGAGGAAGAATGTGTAGATAATAAAAGAAACGATAAGACGCGCGTTTAAATGCGATCTAAAGGAGAAATTGTCTCTCGCGGTGATGAGGAATACTTTTTAAGAAAAATTAAATTCACCAATATCATTAAAGAAGGATCTGGAAAAATTCTCCAATGTTCGGATAACCAATTTAAACATGCAATCATCGAATTCCAGGTGACATATCTGAAGAGTGGTGTGTAAGGGGGAAGAGAAAAAAGCAATTTGCCAAAGCAATCGACCGCAAACTGCACATTTTTTTCTCCAGCCTTCAAAAGCTTCGATCTTGGCAGTTTTGCTCCTCTTTTTCTCTCCCTCATTTATCTCCTGTTTTATGGAATATTATAGAGCCATAAGTATATATAGTTATACCCCCATTGGCGTTATAAGACGGGGCAATGGCGACACGACGCGTCGCTGACATTCTATTCCTGAGAGCCGAGTCCAATTCAGACTTAATAAAGCGTCATACACAATTCTGTTGTTGAGAATTTTTCCTCGTTCTGAGACGGTGAAATTGAATGCGTTGAATGCCCATTTAATGGTTCCAAGAAAGCGTTAGCACTCCACCATCATAACCCATTGTCATCAGTATAAGCATCACCGCAGACTCATGCGGCAAAGTCGTCGTCTGTCCAGATTTGTCGTCGTTAAACTATACACAGTGGCGCGTGATTTCGTTCCAAATATTATCATTTTTTTATTTTATTTCAACTTTTACTTAAAGATAAAATAAAATTCTATTCATTTCAAATCAATTTCCTTATAGTCAATTTAATAATTTCCAAACATTACTTTATTATTTCCATTTTTCATTGCAATATTTTTTTTTGGTCAAGTAAAAAATTTTCTCATATGAAAGAATTTTTATTTGAAAAATTTTTCCTGTAATGGGAGAATAAAATTCAAAATTACTTCTAAGGAATTTCTGGAAAAAAGGCACATTTTGAGACTGAGCTTGTTAAAATTCTTTTTTATCAACGAATAGATTTTTGGGAGTATAGAATTCCACGAGAGGATCAAAGGAAAGAATTCTAGTTAAATATAAATACACAAGAGATCGTCTCTAAATGACATGGATTTGCCTAGGTTTAATATATTTAAGCTTTTTTTTTGAACGAAAGTACAATATAAAAGACAGAACTTTTCCTTGGTCGGGAATAATGCGTCATTATTCAAATAGCTCCTACAATCTTCTTGGTGGGATATCCGTAATCACTATAGCTCAAGGAATCCTTAATATAGTCCGAGTGGAGAGATCCGAGAATAAAGGAAGAGGGTTGAGGAATTATGTCGAGAGTGGATGACTGTACATAGAATTACATATACTGGGCGTCAGAATTCTAAGCTAAATACATATTTACAAGAGAGAGAGAAAGAGAGAGAGAGAGAGAGGGAAAGAGAGAGAAGGTACTGCTATATTGAACGTAATATCACCGTTATCTCAATTACGACACCTGTCCCCATCGTTATTTCAAGAAACATTCCGGAAGAACAATAGCGTTATACTCAACAATGGTTGCTTACCCTTGGGTCAATTTTCATCATATTGTAGTATTTTATGACATAATATTCCATCTGACCCTAAAACTGTCTTTACTACTGATACTAAATATACAAGAATATTAATTGTTGTCTGACTAAAGTTGACTTTTACTACTGATACGTAAATTTCACAAATTAGAAATATTTTGCCTGACTTAAAGTTTATTTTACTACTGATACTAAAATAATACGACTCGTTGCGTCTGACCAAAGATGTCACTTACTACTGAGAAAAGAATTAGAAGAATATTAAATATGTCTCCCTAAAGATGAATTTTACCACTGGTACATAAATTTAACGAATTTGAAATATTTTATCTGATTAAAAGTATATTTTACTACTGATATCTTCTAGGAAAATACTATTGCTATATCTTCTAGGAAAGTACTATTGCTATGTCTGACTAAATTTGATACTTACTACTTACTGAGGATTTAAAAAAATAGTTATGTCTGACTGACTGACTTTATCTACTGATCGTTTCAACAAACGAATTTAAAATATTTCGTCTGACTAAAAGTGTCTCTTACCACTGACACAAATAATAAAAAAACTATAATCCCTATGTCTGACTATATTCGACTTTTACTACTGACACTCGAATTAAGTAAAAATGACATTTTTTATCGAAATTAAAATAATTCTACACAAGAAAAAATAAGTGATATTTTCATACCAAGAGTGGTGTTAAAACAAAACGCAACAAATTTTACCCTAGTTGAGGGCGCCACTGTCTATGTGAATTCACATTGGTTAAAATCACACGCAAGAGAAATAACACCACATCTTCTTTCTGTGTAATTATATTTTATGTCTGACTGAAGCGAACTTTCACTACTGACATTTAAATTTCATAAAATTTTAAACGAAATCAATAGAAGAATTTATTTTTACTCTTTGAAATCAAAAGGAAATTTAACGTTCTGTATGACTAATTGTACTTTTTACTACTAATTACAGAATTAAAAGACTATTTTATTTTTATGTTTGATTAAAATTTTTATTTCTACTGAAACGTCAATTAAACCTCAATCGCTATGACCGACAAAACTGACTTTTTCTACTGATACTGCAATTATTAAAATACTTAATATTCCTGTCTGACATTCCTTGTCTGACTGATCAATTCTACTGATACTTTAAATATACGAACTTTAAAATTTGTCTGAATGATACTGGCATATATCAAATTTGAATAACAGTATGTCTGACTAAATATGCCTTTTACTACTGATACAGAATTTACAGAAATTCCTGGCAGCTGTCTTTTACTACCAACGCAAAATTTACAAAAATACGAAAAATTACGTCTCTACAGTTGACTTAGACTTGATGTCTGACTGAAATTAACTTGTTCCACTGATTTTTGAATTGAATAAACTCTTTAATTTGGCTAATTAAATCAGAATTAGTAAAAGACAGTTTTAGTCAGTCAAAGGTTTACTTTTTTCATTCTATTTTCAGTGGTAAAAGATGGTTTTAGTCAGACATCTTAATTTTTGTATAAGTAGTGAAAGGACGTTTTAGTCAGACAAAGATTTACTATTTACATTCTATTTTCAGTGGTAAAAGATGGTTTTAGTCAGACAAAGGTTTACTATTTTCATTCTATTTTCAGTGGTAGAAGATGGTTTTAGTCAGACATCTTAATTCTTCTATTAGTCCTGAAAGGCAGTTTTAGTCAAAAAATTTACTCATTTTTAAATAAAAAAAAATAGATAATTTTGTAGATATAATTTTTTTTTCATAACCAATGAACACAAATTAACGAAAATTACCAGGAATAGCACAAAAAAAGTATCTAGACAAAAATCAGAATAAGAAATTGAATTTTATCGAAGGGACATGGAGTAATGCAAGTTGGGATTATGTCATCAATCTAAACGATCAGTGTAGTTAGCGTTAGATGGTTAATTAATTTGCCAGTGTCACTCATCGATCTACCGTTCGCCATGAGTAATCAGGGAATGAAAATGGACAGCACTGAGGCGATTGCGGTCGCTCCACTAATTACCATAATCATACAATAAACGACAATATTTTTGTTGTCTCACGCGAACCATCATCCAAGAATCAATTGTTCATAATTCACACACATCTATTAAGCCTACAATCTCCTTAAAACTAAAATCCTCTACTAATTACCTACTCATATTTCCCTACAGGAACAGATTAATTTCAAAATATATAAAGCACCTTTTACTATTTAGAATAAAGTAAAACATAGTCTGGAATTTCTGCGCATTTCCAAAAAATTTCAACTATTTACAAAGTATTAGTAAAAAATTTTCTTTGACAAAAATATGCTCACAAAATTCTAGACAGTTTAACTTTTAGTGAATAAATAGTATAAATTATATTATTTTTTCAGTGTAACGTCTGTTTATCAGGAATAAATTGTACTCTTAATTTTTTTATACATATTCTCTGTCATATATTTTTTTTCCACCTTATATATTTGCCAATAAGATTTCATTGTTTAGAATAAAGGTTAAGTTTATGCAAATTCCAGGAACATTGTGGTTATTTCAACGAGATCTGCAACACACTTTTATTTTCTTTTTCTCAATTTGAAAATGAAGTCGTTCTTTTAACGAGGTGGTCTGGCGTCGCAGCTCGTAAACCGCTTGAATGCGCTTTTCCAACAATCTTCTCCTACAGTTTTCTGCATTAATTCAATCCAAGCGTTGTTCGCGGGACAATTTGTATTTTTGAATGCGACAAAATAGCTTTAACTTAATTAATCGCAAGTCCGTAAACACTCACGATTATTTGCATAAATTGTTCCTCCCATTTACTTCATCTCAAGATTATAATTTTCTTTCACAGCGTCAAAAATTTACAGTGATAATAATATTCCTTATAGCGCGACTGAAAAAATGTTCCACATTTTTAACACAAAAAAGAAGAAAAGAAAAGAAAAAAATTGTCCCCTTTTGTTACAATTAACTACGAAACATAATTTATTATTAAAAATTATTCAAGAAATTAACCAAAAAATATTTATTTTTTCTCCCCTAAATATTATTTGAGATTCGTATAAATCACTTATTGGGTTTTTTTCGGGGGGGATTGTCAAAAGAGAAAAATGATGATCTCTATATATGGGGGTCTTTGGAAGAAAGTTCTGAGTGCCCCTTTAAATGAATTTACTCTCTTCCAATACTATTTCAGCTCATCGTTATATATGTGTATGTACCAATAGGTCTTAAAGTTTGACGGAAGTTCGTGAAGGCGTCTCAATTTCGAGGCGCAGAATGCATAGGGTTTGAAATATCGATGCGTATCTTCCACACCGAGGCCATCGATTTCAACCCCTCATTGCCCCCTTTTTATCCGACATATCTTCACTGCTCCCTCTTTCCTCCCCCTATCGACCTTCCTTGATGCTCGCATTCCTGCAACATATTAAATACCTGCGGCGCGTCACCTGAATTTCTCAGTTGCTCGAGAAACTTCACTATATTCCATTTTCCATTTAATATTCACCAATCTACAGCTACGAATTCTTTCGCTCCTCCAATAAATCCGCGTACTTTTATTCACCCTTTAATTAATTTTCCATTAAAATATCATCGATCTACTTGTGCATTCAAATTCGACATAAAAGGTAACCAATTGGTACCTTCAGTTTAACAATTGCGATTCCTAGTCTTTATTTAAATTATTATTATTCTTAGTTATGAATTATAAATAATAATTAGAGTAAATAAAGAGAAAAAAAACAATAATAGTAATTATTAATATTTATATAATAATAATAACAACAATAACAATACTAATAGATTTAGTTTTCAAATTTTTAATTTAATACACAATGTTCTATTGTTCAGCAAAAAAGTTTATTTATATTTTTAAATATTGATTTATTAAAAATTAAAGACTGTGGAAAAAATGTAATATTCCACAAATATTTTATTATTATTATTATTATTATTATCATTAAAATATATTATTGATTAGTTACGCTCTTCCATCCAGGTCTTTACACCTTAACGACTGGTTAGTGTTGCAAATTTAATATTCGATTAAAAATAGTTTACGTAACGTGGAACATTAAATATATCAACACATTTTCCGTAGGCGATTTTATCGACTAAATCATAAATAATTTTTTATTCGTCCAAGAGAGTGAAAAATTTAATAAAAAAAAAATAAGTTACAAATTTTAACGACCTGAAATAAAGATTAATTTTTAAAGAAAGTGTTTCGCAATGAGGATTTATCGCGTATCTCTTGACAATAAACATTTGTTACTAAAATATTCATGATAGTTCCCCCCCCCCCAAAAAAATTATATTACAGTGCACATTGCATATTATTTGCGAGAGAAATTCAAATGCAGTTATCATTTTCCATTGTTTGAGTTTATGACCTTCACGTGTAAATTTCAACAAACAAATAAATTTAAAATTATTTTGCAAGTAATATTATGTCTATTTGTTATTCAACACATTTACAGTTAATAAACATCTCAATATAATATTTTCATTATATATTTATTATTTTATTGTATTTTATAAATAAATTATATAATAATAAATTATTTATAAATAAATAATACACAAAGAAATTCTTCCGCAAAAAATATTATTTGGCACTATCGAAATTTTTTCCTATAAAGAAAAAAGAAAGCAAAGAAAGTTCGTTAAATTAAAAACATTCTTTCTCGCTTTTTTTTGTCTAGTTGCCGAAAAGAAGAATCGAACCGAAAATATATTTGTTTGAAATTAAGCATCTCAAACCGAGTGGAACATTTATTTGGGGAAAATAATAGATAAACGTGGTCGGTTAACGATTTGAGAGAAAGAAAACCCCCCTCGTCTTTTCTGACTCTTTCTCGTTCCTTCACTCTTCTCTCTCTTCTCTTTTACCCCCATCCACCAACCCCCTCAACTCTCTTTAGTCCCGTGAAAACGATAAAGGTCGGGTAATTACCAGGAATTCCCGGAGTTGATTTCAGTTTCCAGGCTGTGGTCTCGAAAACTTTCAGCAGCATTAATTCACGACTTTTCCAAGTTTAGATGTCGGAAATTTCGTGCTCATGCATAATTAGGAAAATTTCGACTCTCCCCCTTTCTTTTTCTTATACATATCTATTTCTCTCATTGCAAACTTATATTTTTCAGAAAATATCATTTTTCAAAAACAATATTATTTTCTTCATGAGGAAAGAATTTGTTTTACAATTTTTTCAAGAAAAAAAAATTATTACATATGAATAGTATATTATTTATGACATTTGGCAAAAAGTTTCCCCTGCTCTTTTCACACATGTGTATATAAAAAAGAAGCCTTGAAAAGTGAGACAAAAGTCCCTCGGGAATTTTCGTTTTCACGACAAGTTTCCTCTCTTAAACATCAGAAAACTTGGGCAATATGGAAATATATATGGCAAAAAAAGTTTGATTAGCTCAATTTTTTCTGGTCACTTGAGAAAATGCAAATAAAATGCAATTTATGCTTAGTAGCTTTTGAATAAATTACATTCAAGAACTAACGTTAATATCGCAAAGTTCTTTTTTTTGCAGGGGGGAGCGGCAGGGTAAATTGTATAAATCTTGGCGCTCTTTTTAATATAGTGTTTAATAATTAAGAAAAGGTACGTATAAATGGCGTTAGTTTCATTTTAGAAGAGATGAGCCAACTCGAACATTAATCGTCCGAGACAATTAAAGTTGAAATTTATGATTTTGTGCACATTTAAAGCTCTTGTTCTCGAAAGTGACATGAAGCTTAAGAGAGTCAACCGCAAAGTTAACATAAGCTTGGTGACCTAAATGAGTTCTTCCTGTCATTGTGTTCAACCTCCATATAATTAGCTCATTTGCTATAGACAAGCTTTGAATTCAATTAAGATTTTCTCCCCAGTGGCATTTTTAACCAAAAAAAATTTCATCAATTTATTTTTTCCAACGATAAAAATTAAGACAAGGTCATTTCAAGTATATCAAGTTTAAAATTTTCCATATATATATTTTTTCAAGGAGGAAATTTTGTAAAACTACACAAAAATATTTAAACAAATTGTGTTTGATTTCAATTTACAATTTTTAACTGAATTCCAAATCGGAAAATTTTCCCCCTTAATTATCAAAACAAACAAAAAATTTATAAAAAAAACTGTTATCAAAATAGATGATTTTTCAATCAGGGAAAATTAAAAAACAAAGTTATTATCATTATAATATGTCAAAGTTAATTTTGTATATTTTGTGGACATTCGAGAGGCAATTTGTTGTCGCATGTGTTGCATAAACTATTTGACATAATTACAATCGACAAATGACAAAGTGATTTTGCTTACTTGCTTTAGATCATTACTAATATCGATTGCAAAACTGCCTGTCAAACTCATTAGCGCGCATATTCATTCAAATTGCTGTTTTCAAGGGAGAAATATACGTGTTTGAAATTATATTTTACGCTATTCGTTAATGACATTGCATTCATTCAACTGCCTAAATTAATCGGTGCAATTGTCTATCACGTGGCAATAATATAATACCGATGACAATCCAATAACCGTTGACAATCGAATAAAGGCAAATAATTCGATAAAAATTCTAAAACAAAACATAAAACAAAAATTTACACTTTTTAAACAAACAAAAACAATTCTTTTAATCCGAATTAGTAAAAATTTTAGTTTTGCTTTTGAATTAGTTAATTTACTAATAAATTAAAAGCAAATTTTTTTTTTAACTATTTATTAGTAAAATTTGACTAATTCAAAGGCGAAAAATTCAAACTAATTCCAAAGACTGACTATTAACTTTTAAATTAATTAAAATTTACTAATTAGTAAAAAATTTTTTTTACTGATCATTAATAAATTTAACTAATTCAAAAGCAAACAGTTAGTCACTAATTTATGTTAGTTAAAACTTTTACTAATTCAGATTTCTATAAAAGAAAAAAGTAAAGACTTCCATGCTTTTAGATCATTAATTTCATTTTCTCTTTAATGTCAAAATGTATTTAATTTATAGTTTAAAAATCACTTGTCCCATGTACTTTATTTTATAATAAAGATGATACATGACGCAATATATTAGATTTTATGCCAAAAGTGTCAATATTTTATTATTGTTTCTATTGTGTGAAGGAAAATTGATTTCTATTGTGAAAATAATCTTTTTACTCCCAGTAGAGGATTCTCAACTTTATAATAAATTTGTTAACGTTAACGCACATAAAGATTGTGTCAAATTGAAAAAAATACTTCCCTAAAATTAATAGTTATGATAAAAAATAGCCCCCTATTCTACACGAGTAATAAACAATTAATAAATAAATTCAATCAATTGACTTCATTTCCCAAGTTAATAAAATCCCCCTTTTTTATTTCAAATTATTAATTTTTCTAAATGTCGAAAGGTCCTTTCGAAAAACATTTAGAAAAATTATATATAAATACTTTCACAAGAACTGTAAAACAATTTTTTAATTAGAGAGAAAGTGTAATTATTGAAAATGTAAACATGTAAAATTTTAACAATAATCATCAATAAAGGGAGAAATCGATTATAATAATACAGTGAATTAAATTCCGAAATGTGGATAGAATAATTACATAATAATACAAAAATATTAATTATTGATTGAATTTATATGTAATTCTCTTAAAAACGGTAAATTAATCCACAGCTGTCTACACTATTTCATAATAATATATTAAATAATTGAATTTCGCAATTGTAATGAGCATTTTCGACTCAATGAGTAGACTAAACATATTAAATGATATACTCAAATATCATACATAAATATACGCACTCGAAATTAATAATCACTGTATACTGATATGGTAAATAATTTACCAATATTTTCAAAAAGAATATTTTTCCAAGCGAAAATAATTTAATAATTCAATGTTTCAAATTTTCTTCTGTTATAAAGAAACACTTTCACTCGAAATCGTTTTTTTTTTGGTTAAATGAAAAATTTGTATTATTTCTAAAAAATAATTATTGTTTTTTATTTTTATCGCTACTACTCTCTTTATTTACAATATTTCCAAAAGAATATTATTTACAAGTGGAAATAATTTAATAAATAAAAATTTAATAATTCAATGTTTCATATTTTCGTTTACTAAAAGAATTGTTTTTTTAAAACATTTTTCCTGATACCTGATAGTTTTTAAATAGTTTTTGAAATAATTTCTTCTTGTTTTTTTTTATACGAACAGAATTACTTTAAACCAAACACAGAATTTGATTTGATTGGTGAAAAAATGTTCTTTGATTGAAAGAAACTATTCCACGTATTGCTGTCCATTAGATAGAAAATAATATTCCTCGATATTGCGAAGAAATATATATTTATTTTTTCCGTCTGAAATTCAACATTTCCGTTTGATTTATGTATAACGTTGCAAAGCGAATGTCAATTACCCGTGTGTGTCTCGCTTTATTTATTTGCATCACTGTCAATGTCAATTATCCGCGGACATTGTGATTCTTAAGCGAATATATCTAAATAGAAATTTCCACCAAGAGAGAGATGGAGAATATATATATGTAAGAGATGTAATTCGTATTGTCAGAATGTATATACGGTTTTCTAATTGAGAATCCGTTATAAATCCAGTTCCTAATGGATTGTATTCCAGTCGAAGTCGATTGATCCGCATAGGGATTTCAATTAACTCGAACGAAAAATGAGTGAGTCGCATATAGTAAACTGTTAGTGGGAGCAATGGTGATGGTAGTTGTGGTGGTAGTAGTAATACTCCTGGTAGTATGGTTCGTAACAGTAATTGTAGTAGTTTCAAGTTCTAAATGTGACTCGGTTTACAAAACCTCGACGGGCTTTCATTGGCGGTCACGGGGTTTCAATTGAGGTCTCCCTCTTGCATCTCTCTCTTCCTCTCTTGCTTTATAAACATTTCCTCTTTTCTAAACAACTTCTCTTAAAATTGCATTCTCCTCATCAGCCTTTAGTTTTGCATATATATCCATCTCATCTCATCTCATCTCTTTTTTAAATTATTTCTCTCAATTTTTTTCCTCTCTACAAAACAGTAATTGCTCCATCGCATTGAAAAACATTCATATCAATTAAACTCGCCAGCCAATTTTTATCGCAATTTTTTAATTCTTATAAATTGCCCCCTTTGCCCTACTAATAGGATCAGTATTCCTAGTTTTAAAAAAATCTCATAAAAATTAAAAACTAAGTTTTCAAATTACCTTTTGTAGAAATAAAAATAAAATTAATAAAACAATTTTCTTGTCTTATTTTCTGAATGCTGCGATGAAAATTGATTGATTAAATTATTTATTAGTTTTTGAAATAAAACATCCAGTAGAAGCTGTTGTTTTACAATTTTTCTAACATCAAGAATGAGGGGGAGAACGTCAATATATCAATTCAGGGAAAATTTATTAATCCGCACAAGAACAGAGGAATATATCGATATTGGAAGCGATTCACGACGATGAAAATGTGTGGAAGAGAAATGATATCAGTATCTATATAATATAAGAAATGAATGAGTTCTACTTGAGTGAGTTAAAGACTCTCGAACCGAAAAAATTTTCCAACATCAAGGGCGCGTGAAAGCTAAGGACTTTTTTTGACCCGAAGGTCACTAACTACAATTAATTTCCCCTTCGTTCAAAATCTCTTCAAATTCCCTCTCGATAGCAAAGAAAAAATTCCCCTTCAATTGACAATCGTACAAATTAAATTTGAAAATTTTGTAAATTATTGTGAAATATTTACAACTGATGAAGCCAAGTAATGTAGGTAATGTGAATCCTAGTAAACACTAGGAAAATGTTATACAAACAGTGAATAAAATAATGGAACAAATTGTGAAAAATTGATACAACTTAACAGGAATGAGTATAAAAATTGTCCATATGGTTACAGTTGATGCAGTAGTAGAAAAAAAATAGAATTGAGCCATTATCACTCGGGAATGAAAGGACTGTGAAAATCGTACATATGTGGTGGAGCATGTAGGCAGTGTATATTCCGAGTTATTATCATAAAGCTGACTATATATTTAGAAATAAAATCCTCGGAGATATAACGTTATAAAGTTTAAAAGAGCCAAACAAAATGTGCCATGTGTATATTATGTTTTCCATGCGCGCGCTATCCAAAAAGTTGTGCTCAACTGTCATGAAAAATACACACACACACAGAAAGACCTTAAATGGAAAATCCTCTCATCCAAAATAAGTACTTCTTTTACGACAACGACAATTCAGAAATTTTCAAAAACCAATTTCAAATGTCCACAGTTTCATTCATTCGACTAACTTTCCCTATGAAACCAAGCCTCCATTAGTTTTATCACCAATTCAATATATTGTTAGCGTTTTTGAATATATTTCCTTTCCTTCATTTTTCAAAATATATATATTTAAAATTCCACTATTTCCATGAAATGGAAAATTGGAAACTTATATTATTATCGAACTGACGATAGAATAGAAATATCAAAAATCTAAATTGGTAAAAATTTTTACTAATTTGAATAAGTGAATGACTTTTTGCTTTTCTATTAGTTAAATTTTACTATAATAAGTACTAAAAATATCTACTAATTTATTAAATAAAATTTAAGTAATACAAAACCAAAAAATTCAAAATAATTACAAAAACTATTTGCTTAAATTAGTTAAATTTTGCTAATAGTAAAAAAAATTTTTTCTACACTAATTTTTTTTTAGTAAATTTTAACTAATTCAATAGCAAAAAGTAAGTCACTAATTCAAATTAGTTAAAATTTTTACTAATTCAAAAGCAAAAAGTAAGTCACTAATTCAAATTAGTTAAAATTTTAACTAATGCAAAAGCAAAAAGTAAGTCACTAATTCAAATTAGTTAAAATTTTTACTAATTCAGATTTAGAGAGTTCAAAAGCAAACAGTAAGTCACTAATTCAAATTAGTTAAAATTTTTACTAATTCAGATTTAGAGAGTACCAAAACAAAACACTATTTTTTGGCAAAAATGTGAAACATTTGCAAAAATAAATTACAAACGGAGTGGAAATGTAAGTCAAACAGAAATTGTGGTTATTTTCATGAAAAGTGTAAAATTTATGTATGTGTATAGTTTCAGGTGTACGCCGGCACATAATTTAGAGTATATGGTCGTAAAGTTAGAAAGTGGTGGAAATTCTCAATTTCGTTTTATCGCCAGTTTTGGCAGCCCAATTACAGTTGGTCCGTAATCGCATAAACAGCGGAAACCAAGTTACTTTGACCAATTTCACCATGTGGAACCACAATAAACCTCGAGTCGAGCATTGCATATGGTAATGTACCCAAAAGCGTTTAGGGAATATCTACAAATTCACACCGCGGGCTTATATATATATATGCCCATCATCAAAATTCTCCAGAATGTAATCATATATCTGCCTATAAAAAAAGTTTCATCACAGAAAAGCTAATTATCGTAAAACTTATAACTTTCCATATTTTCTTAAATATATAGGAAAATAAATAAGGAAAATTTCGCAAATAAAATTTTACTTTATATGAAAAATTCCGCCAAATTATGGATTATTTTAATTTTTAAGTTTTAACAAGTGCAAAATTTTCTAATTATGTCAATTCTACTAGGAAAAATGTCCTTCAAGTGAAAATTGTAAACTTTCGTCGCAAGTTTCGAACCTAATTCGGTAAAACGCGCGAGTCGTGAATTAAAATATTATCAAAATTTTGATCTCGAGTTTGTATTAAAAGAGACTTTAATGAAGCTGGTGGTTTTAAGTTAAAGACAAGTTTTCGATTAACCAAGTCACGTTTGCTAATATGAATACCGCAGGTAGTTTCCATATTAATTAGATATGCATTTTCCTGCTTACCTTTAACGGCATTAAGTTTGTTTCCGACCATCTGCTTCGCCACAAAAGCCGCCATCTTGATGCCTTTTATTACTGTTTAGTGTTTGATTCCTCAAGAGCCTGCAAAAAATACACACACAAAAATCCACATTAGTCACATTAGTCATAATTGAAAAAAATAGCAGAAAAAAATAGAGAAAAAATATTTTTACAAAAGGGAAAATTCAATACGAAATTAGGACATTGAATCTATTTCGAAAGAAAGATGTTAAGTAAAAATGTTTATAAGAAAACATTTTCGTGAGTAAGGGATTTTTTATTGGCACTTCCTGGGGGAAAAAAACTATCCAATAAAATAGAATCTACACGAAAAACAGGAAGTTCGCAAATATTGTGATTGAGTGTAGCGCTAGTGTATACGCCGTAAAGTTGAAAACCATAAACAAGCTTCTCACAAATTTCTATGGTTGGAACGAACGGAATAAACGTCAACCTACAAACGAGTAATTTCACACAGAGTGAAAAAAAAGAAGAGAATAGAATAAACTTGTTCTTTTCTGTACGCGCCGGAAATATTTCACTCGAGTGTAGAAAGAGAGAGGGAATTGATCCAAAGCATTTTAATCTCATCACTCCTACTTTTTGCCCAATGAAAACTATGACAATTTTTATAATTAAAAAAACCTTGACTCATTAGAAAATCGTCATTAAAATTTAAAATTTTTATAAAACATTCGAAAAAAAAACTTTTTTACTACTTTTATTTCTGAAGCAGAAAAAATCTGTCTAAATGAAACATTTTTTACTCCTACCAGTCTCAAGAAATAATCCTCAATTTTTTTTCAAAAGTGAAAATTTTTCAAAAAGTTTTCAAAAAAAATCGATATCATAATCAAAGTTAAATTCTTTAAAACAAAATCAAATGGCATTACAAAATACAAAGATGGAAAATAAAATTTGATAAATAAAATTTCATCAATTTATGATTTATTAGAGTGGAATGAACAGGTTTATTAAAAATTATATACATTATAGGGAATAAAAAATAATGGACAAAATGGGAATGTCTAGGAATTTTTTTGTAAGGGGGATTTTTTTTTATAAGATGAATTTGTATGTAAGAAAATAGCAAACAAATATAGTAAAGTCTCGGATCGGGTGACGTTCTTGGGCCATGAGATCAATAACTAAAGGCTGTGTTTGAAAGAGAGGCTGAGAAGACGTCGACGATGGGCGTCGAGACGTCTGGGCGCCTTTTCGATGAACATGAAATGTTTTCTCAACATCGCATTCTCAAGCATAACCGCTCAACAATCACTCTTTAATATACAGTACATTTTTTTCCTACATCAATATTAATTTTTTTTCAGTTGTCATTCATTTTTTTCGTTTCCTCTTGTCCTCAATAGAAAGCAATATTATTAAAAAAATTAATTAAAGAAAAAAATATACGTTCAAAAACGAGAATAAATCCTTGTCATTGATTTTAGATTTCAGAAATTATTCTAAACTTTAGAAATTATTCTAAATTTTAGAAATTATTCTAAATTTTAGAAATTATTCTAAATTTTAGAAATTATTCTAAATTTTAGAAATTATTCTAAATTTTAGAAATTATTCTAAAATTCAGTAGACAATTCACTCTTATTTTGAACAGTAATAAAAATTTTTTTATTAAAAAAAAACACGAAATTGGAGAAAAATTAATTTTCTGCAGTCGAAAAATATTTTTTTAATTGAGTAACATTCTTTTTAATCAAACTTTATTGGGTTTAGTTTATTAGTACTTGAAACTCGATCAGGATTGCCACAAACTTAATTTTATTTTTTCCTGATTTCTAGAAAGAATTTTTAACAATTTTATTGACTTTGATACAGGTATGAGTAGTATAAATTAATAATAGTCAGACAAAAGATGTAAATTTATTTTATTTATTACATTCGAGTTTAATTTTTTTCCAGTGTTTTTTTATTTCTACTTTTATTTTAATTTTTTAATTACCGAAGCAACTAAATAAAACTGAAATAAAATAGATTTTTTCCCTCCGCGAAAATGGTGAATAATTTTCAATATGATAATAATATTTTGTTCATAATATGAAGATAAATCACATCAGAGAAAGTAATTTTCAGGAATAATTTGTTGGAAACAAGAGACTAGCTTTTTGGAGAAATCAATATAGAATTCTCTGACTGACGAACGTAACATAATCCAAAAGCTGAGACAAAGCATTGGATTGCAGCCAGAAATTTTATACGAGGACATTGTGGAAAAGATGGTTTCTGAGTGTTAGAAGAATAAAAGTGAGGAACTGAGTCCAATCGGTATAGCAGCCAAAAGGATCCTTGAAAATGCCATCGAGAAGGAAATCTCAAGTCCTCTGTTTTCATTTGATCTTGAAGGAAGCCTTCGGGTTTTTGAATCCATTTCCTTCGATGCGAACATTAAACAAAGAGTCCAAGCCTCATTTTTCTTTTAGGACTTAAAAAGAGTTAAAAATGAAAAGGTCTTTTAAATATATCTCCCACGAACTTTCAATATTATATAAGTACAATATAAGAGCATTTGTAACAACATTATAAGCTACTTAATGTTTTTCCTTTTGATAACTACTTACTTCAAAGATAGTTTCTATTCTATTTAAATTCTCTTTGGCAAAAAGATATTTTTCTAATTTCTATTTTTGGATAAAATTTTCCGCAAAAAAACAATGTACGAACAAAACAGTTCTTCGCAGATATTGAAAGCAAGTTTAATTGAAGCAATTTATTTTCTATCAGAAATAGTTATTTCTATACAGAATAATATTTTTAAATATGGATAAATATTAAATTTTCAAGTTTCAACTCCAGTGTTTCAACCCAGTGAAAAGAATTCATTTTTTTTCAATTCCCTACACTTCACTCAAATAAACAAAATTTTTGATTTAATAAATCTTTTATAAAATAGTAACTCCATGATAAAACCACACAAATTTCTCCAATTAAAATATAGAATTTCCCGTAAAAAAAAAAATAAAAATAAAATTTCACCCTTCTCGGAATTTTTTCATTCGAATACCAATTAAATGTCGACAAATCAAAAATTTAATAAATCTAAATTTTATATTTCCAATACACTTTTAACTTTAAAATACAAAAAGTTGAAGAAAAAAAAATACAGTAATTTACATTGTTCTGCAATATAATAAAGCATTAAAATTTCGAGTTAATGACAAGTGTCAAAAAGAAAAGTGGCGAAATGCATTAGAGCGTGTATAATTTAGATCTGGGTCAGTACCAAGAGTGGTGTCCTTTTATGTTTGATACGGCCCTGTAAGTGTAATCGACCAGTCACCCGTGTGAAACAGAGATGAAGTTTCCGTTTAGCAGAGCTTTCGGTTGAGTAAATACTTGGGTATGGGTTCCGGACTTGAGCCTTGAAATTTTTCAATCCCTCCTATAAGCAGAAGGTGTTTGGATGAATTCTCTTGACCCAAATCGATTTGAATTTCACCCCCTTTACCCCTTTCTTTCATCCCTTAAAAAAATACACTAATAATAACAAATACAAGATTTTTAAATTTTCCCCTTGGTTTCATATTTATTTAGTTTTCAATATTTTCTCTACATTCAATCTTTTTTTTTTTTGATTCAAATGTAAAATATTACATTTACATTGAAAAAAAAATATTCATCACATTTCGAAAGAAAGAAAAATAAGAAAAGAAAAGAATTTTTCATACAGGGGAAAATATTTTTACTGTGAGAATAAAATACATTTGACATAAAATGAATGTTGAATATATTCTCAATTTGAGATGATTTTCCATTGCGGTCTTAATTTTAGACTAGAGTGGAATAAATCTCAATGATGATTATTGGGTGATTTAAAGTGATTATACAAAAGGAAATGATAAATTTTGAAATTAAAGGTAAAATCAACTGGTGCGGTGAATAGTTGGAAATTAATTAAATCCAAAGGAACCAAGAACTCTTCAAGTAGCAACTGCACTTAGAACGTGTTTCTAGCAATGGGAAGAGCTCGTTAGACGAAAGGTCCGGGGATATATACCATCTAAGTCCTTGATCCGCACTCTAATTAAATATAGAATAAAGGGACGGGGATTCTGCGCCTTTACCTGGCAGATAAACTCATTGAGAAGTGTTGGAACAAGGGTTTCCGAAGTTAAGGAAAGGTGTTGCGGACGAATGATGGTGTAAAGGTCTCGCCCCCTACGAATCCCCATTTTCAGCGCCAAAGTGTCGTTAATTGTACTCCTGTCTTTACATTTCAACGACCCACTTCAATTCAATCCTGATTTTCATTAATTAATCTTTGCTACATCACGTCCATTGTACCTTTATTCCATTGTCCGTGTTTTCCTTCAACCATTTCAATCTACATCGTTCTCAAAACCACGATTCACTACACGAGAGATAAAATTATTTAATCCATTTGTTATCATCTCTATGCTGAAAAAAAATTTATTTAATTAAAATAATGCATCACTTTTTTATTATCAAGTAAAATATTTACTTGAATACATTTACTTGAAATGAAAAATATCATTTAAATCAAATAAACTATAATTTGAATCAATATAATTGTCTTTGAATCAAATACGGAAACAAATACAAAATAAATACAAAATTGACTCGATATATACTTGATAAAAATTAATATTTATTTGATAAATAAATATTGAATCAACTTATCCATTATTTAAATCAAATAAATTTTTTTCCCACTATAAAATTTGTTTATTGGTTCAAAACAAAAATTTTTATTTTTATTTCAATTTTTAATTACAGGAAAATATTCGAAAGTGAGAAAAATAATTTTCAGAAAATACTTCTTGTTGTCAATAAAGGTATAGAAATTAATTTTCTTTTTTCGAATTTCGCATTTTATTTTCTTTCATTTATTTTTTTCTCAACAGCGAAGAATCATTCGAGTTTCCAATACAAGGCATTGCACTCTTTTTAATTTTTTTTCTCCCCCTCAAAGTATCGTTTTCCTTCCTCTAGCTTTTCGATACTTTTCCGATAGATTTTCTCTCGTCGACCATTAGCAGAACATTTCCGGCAGATGGGTTTTTTTTTATTATTATTTTCTTCTTATTCTTTTTATCGAAATGAAGTTTGGCCAAGTCTCGACTTTAAAGTTGAGCGTTAAGAACAGCTGTTTTCCTTCCACGAAACGTATCAAAATATCTCTCGAATCTTTGACCATTGGATATTTGTGAAATTCGGTAAATGTGTGTGCCCAAAAACCTTTGGGAAAACGAGGTCGAACGTGACGTTCAGACTTGGTACAATTTGTCCCAAAATTAAACGAAAACGAGAGAGAGAGAGAGAGTATATGTTTGAGTAAGAGGAGATAAAAAAAAGATGGCCTGTCAGATTGTTAAAGAAAAAAAAGGATAGAAATCTCACACATCAGGAGAAGTTGATTGAAGAAAATGAAAATTTCCGAATTTTTTTCTTTCCCTTTTTTTGTCCCTGTGACAAGATTTTTCTCCCTTTTGTTAGTTTTTGACGCGTTATTCTATTGAATAAAAAAGAAAATAGCAACGATTTCATAACACTAGTTGTCAAATATTTGATACAAAACAAATATTTTTAAGCAATAGTTATTAAATATTGGTAGCTTAGCAACAAATTACATATAATTTCATAAAGGTAAAGAAGGTTTGAAGGTTTAAGGTTTAAATAAAAAAATTAAATTAAAATAAAAATAAAACATAATAAAAAAATGATAAATTTTAATAATCATCAATCTGTTTTATTATATTAAAAATAAATTTGTGAGAAAAATTTGAAAATTCACTTTAAGAAATAATTCAACGATGATGTGTTTAAAGGTGGGGTAAAAAAAAGAGTGCTAAAAGCAGTGTGAATTTAAGCTTAATGAAATGAAAGCAAGGTAAAAGCCGTTTGACACGGTATTAAGGAAATGTGTATGAGTACTGGAGTGGAGTCTGGTAAACAAAATTTTCAAGAAAAGACTTGAAATTCTGAAATTTGTTTCGTGCGCTCTTCCGCAAAACCCCCTCCTTCTATTGCGGTTAAATGTTGGAAAACTAAACCCTCGGGCTTTCGATGTCATCTCAAACTTGACCTACAAGCAGAATCCACGTGTCATACACGTCTTTAAGTATCGATCTCAACTTCAAGAAGATGATGTCTCGTTTCTGGATAGGGATTTTTTTCTCTTTCTCTCTCTCTCTCTCTTTCTTCTTCCTTCTCTAGAATTCCCAATGATTAATGGGGTTTTATAGGGGTGGGTAAATTTATTGCCGGACGAAATGGAATGGCTTTTGCGGCCTCTCTTTTTCAAGTTGATGCTATTGAAATTCATAAGTCTGCAAGAAGAGTTGATCTTCTCGTTTCCTCATGATAATAATCATCATCAGAGGAAAGGAAGAAAAAAAGGAACAGGGGGATTCTTAACTTGTCGTGTTCTATTGATAGTAATGACTCTGTGCTGACGAAAAAAAAAACTGTAAAGCAAAAAGAATGATAAATTGTTTTTAAAATTTGTCACTAATTTTTTAATCAACGATAGGTTGATAAAAAATTTCTAAGTATTCGACATAAAGACAATGACGAATTTTCGAACAGTTTCTTATTTTTACTTTTCAGCATTCAAATAATTACCGCTAAAAAAAATATTTCAAAACAATTTTTCCCTTTGAAACCGATTTTAAAACTTACTTCAAAAGTAAGTTTTTTTTCTTCCCACTCTTTTGTTCTTTATTTTCCATTCATGGTATATATAATTTTTCGAAGAAAGTTGAAAATCTTAAACTCATTTTAGAAGTGTTTTAACGAAAAGTTTTGATAAATACTTGAGAACTTCACCTAACTTTTTGTGGTTATATATATATTCGTGCGTTTATTTAAAATGTAACAAGTTCTGAGACTTAAAACATTTCCACTTTTTGGTTCATCTACTTTTTTTGTTGAAAAGACCTCTTTAGCAAACAAATTTTAAAAATTAAAATATATTTCGAATTATTCTTAAGTAAAAATTAATCATCAATTTTATTCAAAAGAAAATTTCTGACCTTTTTCCTAATCGTTTCTCTTTCAAAGTTGTTCATATTTAATAGTTATTGATCGTAATAATTAAACAAGACTAATTTTAAATGGTTTTAAATTGAAAATTTTCTTCACTAATTATAATATCAAAAATATGAATATCTTTTCGAAAAAAAGACAAGATTTTCGTGTCAGTGGGGAAAGTAGTGATTAATTCGTATCGTCTCGAGATTAATTGAATCCATCGATATTTGTGACCATTGTGAGTGGGCTTAGAAGAAGAAAAAACTTCTCTGTAGCCAACCTTGAAGCATTCAACGAAAATAGGAAGAAAAACAGATGAAAAATATGATAATGGTATAAATATAGTATGTATCAATTGGCTGATATATTTTTTTTTTCTTAAAAATTTATCTAGTTTGGTATTTCATATCGCAAAAATCTTCAATATTAAATTCATAATGACATAATCTTCATAAATGTTAATTTCACTTTCCAGTTCAAGGAACATTTCAAATAGAATCAAGGCTAATGTATATTGGTTTTTATAAATAAAAGTCTTCAGATTCAATATTTTTAGTTAAAGGTTAAATCTGTTAAATATTCCACGTGATTGTTTTTAAAAAACAATTCTCTATAACGATTCTTCTCTAATAATTATAATAACACTAAATTCAAAAGCTGACAAGATTCGCATTTTTAAAAATTATTAATTTTTACGTAATTATACTAAATTTACTAAATTACTAAACAATGAAATATTAATAAATAAATAAATGAAATACAATATTATTTTAAATTACTATTTTAAATACAATTCTTCACCAATAATAAAAATAATTAATTAAAAGATTCTAATTCAGATTTTTTAAATATTTCCTTTTATTTCTCTCTAGAAATCTATCCTGATAAAAAAATTAATTTATATATAGATATTTCTCTCCACGATTATTCTTTTATCGAATAGTCTATTTTTTTAATTGTTCGAAATATATGGAACGTCCGTAATTAATCAACGGAATTGATTACGCTTTAATTAGATATGCGCTAACGAGCAGGAACCAATACAGATGCAATCAATAGTTTAAAAAAAATTACATATAAGTATTTACTTCAAATTCCAATGTTAATTATTTAAATTGCAAACGTTCCGAAAATTGTATTTCATTACAAATACGCATTTTAATCGTTAAATTCTTTAATCGTTAATTCTTTCACGCATTTTGCAGAAGAATATAATTTAAAAAAAAATGTTAAAACGATAAATAATGATAAATTCAGAACAACGAATTAATTAATTATACTCAACTTATTTTGAATATTCTAAAATTGATGAAACTTTTTGTCAAAAACAAACAATATGGAAATATTTCGAATGATAAGATATGTTAAAGAGAAGAAAGAAAAAATGAAACGAGGACGTGAATAAAATTTCCCCGCTATGGATAATTTGCCACGCTATAAAGAAGGTAGCCAGTCGCTTAGGTAATTGATAGGCAACAAATTACATCATCCATGTAATATAAGCGCGACAGTATCGTACCATAATCTGTGATGCTGTGGAACCCATCTTTCGTCTTCTCCATCACGTCTATCTTGTCTTTGGTTTCAATTAAATTACACCAGCATAAATATTAGCTTTACTAAAAGACTAAATCCTCATCATGAATTTTCCTTCCTTCACTGAAAATCCGCTAATAGCAACTGCACAATTTTTCAATTGAAAAAGAAATATAATATCGACCTTCTTGTTCTCAACTACACTTAAATCATAATATTCTCAAGATTTAATTAATTTCCCGTTGAAATGGAATCAAGTGCCCATAAGTAGTGAAATAAATTCTAAAAGGATTAAAAAAAAAAAAAAAAATTCAATTCCTCTCTTGACTTTTCTAAACAAAAAGAAGAAATCTTGCTTTTATTTTCATTTCTGAAAATTAATTAAATTATGAAACAAGTGCGATGGGAAAAATTTTTTTTATTTAAATTAATATTTGTTTCAATTTAAAATTACTTTAAATCGAAGCTTTTAATAAAGGGAATTAAAAAAAATCTCTCAATATGAAAGTACATAGTCTTCGGACTATAATAAAACGTTCCGTTTAAAAATCGAATTACTTCATTAATGCTTTAAAAGCTTCCTCTTGGACAAATAATTCAAGAAAGAACATTTTACTCGGAAATTGCCTCTAGACTTCTCAATGTAACTCAAATCTTTCCCTTTCAAAGTCTCTTTTGATTTTCTTCTTTTTTTTGAAACTTTTTTTTTCTCTTTAGAACACTCATTGGCTACTAAAAACCTTTTATCGCTCTTTCATTTATATATTTCAATCTCTACGTCTTTCTCGGACTGAGAAGTAAGTATAGTGCATTTGTCCCTCAACCAGCCTCTCAAGCTGATTGGGAAAATCGTATCCGCATTGATTGCGGAGAAATAATATTGCTGTAAATCCCTAGGCACTCTCCTCATACTGCATTTCTATCCACTTTTATTCTTATTTTCCTCTCACTCTATTTTCCATCCTCTATATATATAAGTTCTTTGAAAAATTCTTTGTTCTCCCGTTTTATTAAATTCTATTCTGCATATTTGTTTTTTCTCTCTATTCGAAAAAAGAGGGAAAAAAAAAATTCTGAAATTAAAAATAGTCTCGCGATCTCATCAAGATTTTCCATAACCATCGAACATGACAAACGTTCACAGGACCTCATCGCATTTTCTATCAATTTAAGTTTTTCTCATAAAAATTGATTTGTGACCTAAATTTCCCGAATCCTAGATTTGATACGTAAATATTGGGAATTCAGAATTTTTTGAATCTTGTACGAAACGAAATCACATCTAATCAGATTGTATGAAATCATTTTCTTGATGAAATCGTAAAATGTTTCCATTTCAAAAAATAAGCAGAATATCAGAGAAAATTGAGAAACACTTGGAAAAATTATTTTCATTAAACATTTTTCTTCAATCGTGCATTTAGATTTTGCAAAAATAATTAATTTTTTAACTTTGCGCAGTAAAAACTAATTAACTAAATTTGATGTCAGATGAAAAATTTTCGATTTAAAAGTATAATAAATTATGATATGCAATAGAGGAATAATAAAACAATGATAAAAATACTAAACGGAATTTTAAGACATTTTTTCGAGATACAAAACTGTCAGTTGCATCATAGCAATGGAAAAAGTTCCAAAAGAGAAGAAAAGCATAAGGAAGCAAAGAATTCTGCTTCGAATGAAGAAAACGTCTACAAGCAGCTCGAAGCGAACTGTTGCATATTTCATAAATAAAGGTATCTACTTTTATTTCAGTCAAACAACTGGCAAGCAAGAGGCTTTAAAGCTGTTGGGGGAGGTTTAAAGTTCAGTAAACGACCAAACTAAGGAATGAAAAAAAAATAAAAAACAAAACGAAATGCTCGTTATGAGCTCAAAAACTGAACATCTTGACTTACTTTCTCAAGATTCTTTTAAAAATGAATTAAGCAGTAAAAAAAAAAAAATATCGTTGATTTCATTATCACGAAACTAAAATTTCAATAAAAATCGTTCAGAATTGCAACAAATTGTTAAACTCATTTTTGTTCGAAAGTTTAAAAAATCAATTTTCATTTAAAAGAATAACACTCGAGTTATTAATATTCACAAAAGTTAAAAAATCAATTAATGGGTATTACTTAGAGAAACAAATTTTTAATCCATCACCACAGAGTATTTTGACTACAGATACTGAAATATTGAGATGATTCCCATTTATAGTGTGTCAGTTGGTTGATTGCCCGATTTTTGTATTTTTTTCCCCTTTTTTTTTGCCGCACATGCAAGATCAAAGGCCTTTTATTTTCGTGTTCACCTTTGAAATCATTTGGCTCGCTACATTTCGTGCTATCAAAGTGATAGGCGAGATATGCAGCATAGATTACTTTTTCCGCGGATAAAATTGCACGAAAACATATATACACACACACATTGCACCCTAAACCTACATTTTCTGCGACCTATAAAGAAATTCAACTTGGAAAAATTTTTAATTAATCTTTTGACCATAAACTTTGCAAAGTTCTTTAATTAATAATTTAAAAATTTTCTTCTCTTTCCTGAATGAAATACGACTCAAAAATCTGAATTTTAATACACTTGAGAAGTAAATTTATTAAATTAATTAATTTTTCTTTATTGAATATTATATTCTCTTGGGGTAAAATAAAATTACTGTTTCTAAATAAATAAATTTTTTTCGCTTGGCGAGTTATTAAGTTTGATTGTAATAAATTTTGAATGTTTCTGACAGGACAAGAATTACCCTCGAAATTGCTTTGGAAATATATTATCTATATTAAATGCCGGTAATTTTAAAGATTGTCGAGACCATTTTTCAAGAGTGTGTTCAAAGATCTACTACTCTCGACGGAGAGGAAGAAATTGATCCTTTTTCTATATATATATATATATGGATTCAAGAAAAATGTTTCAAGACAACGTTTGCCTGGCACTGGGAGAACAAATCGCGACCAATATGTCCCATAGGATCTTCTAATATTAGGAGAGTGCAACCGTTAATATTTCTCCGCTTTTTTGAGAGGAAAACTCTAAACAAGAGCTGTACCTGTAACTACGTCGCTTCATTGTACTTCCTCTTTTCTCGCGTTGTTTCTTCTATGGTGCCGTGCCAGTTCAAGATGTAATAACTCAAGTCCCTGGGGACTCTAGGAATTGTTCCTGAGAAGAAGAAAAGGTAAGAAGAAGAAGAAGAAGACGACGACGAAAAAAGGAAGAAAAAAACTTTCCGTTTCTAGCATTGCTTACAATCGTCGATGTACCATTGTTTATAGCAATGTCGATTTTCCACCCCCACTCCCTTTTTCACTATTTTACCTTCTTTTATTCAATTTTCGGAGGATATATCATTTTTTTTGTTTCACTATTTCCCGACATTTTTCATATATATAGCTTCAACTAATTTCTCTCAATATTTGACAAATATTAATAAAGGTATTGAATTTTTAGAATAACAAAAAAAATTTATTTGATTCAAATAACCTACTTGTTTTGTTGTCAAATAAATATTTACTTGAACTAAATGATTTTTACATTTGAATAAATGAATAAAATAAACTGTAGGAATTAAATCAATACTTCCTGTATTTGAATCAAATATATAATTTGATTGACTCAAATAAAAATTATTTAAATAAATACTCATTTGATAATAGTAAAGTAATTCATTATTTGAATCAAATAAATTTTTTTCTAGTGTTATTTTAATTAATATTTCAATAATATTTCAATTAATATTAATATTGAATATTAATTAATACTAATAATTAACATTAATATTGAATATTAATTAATATTAATAATTAATATTAATAATTAATATTAATTAATCATATTAATTAACTCATTATTAAATTTGCAATGTGTATTTCCAAAGTCCTATTTCCGGATAATTTGCAATTTCCATCAAGGTAAATGTAAAATTTTTGAAGGTACCACTTAAAAAAAGTGAACCATAGTTTCTAATATTGATGGTCTCCGAAAGAGGAAATACTTTCGCGGGGTCTATTTCACACTCTATAGTTTTAGAACCAAGTCGGAAGTAACTTGCGTAATATCCGTTAGTTCAACCGCACGCGCACTATATAACGAAGCGAAACTCGGAATATTTGCGACGTCGTTTTAAACTTGAGCCAGAACGCTGACACCTCTTATTAACATCGTTTGTTTCCCACTAGCAACGAAATTTGCCTCACTGATTCATTTTATCTTAGAAAATGTCCCAAGTCTTCGCAGAAAATAAAAATACACACTGTATACAAAGAATTTTCATTTCAAGAAAGCTTCGAGTTCAAGAATGCAAAAAAATAGCGAAAAAATGTTAAACTTTCCTCCAAAATTTTATATCCATAACATATTTACGACAAAAAAAAATGTTCATCAATTAATATCATTATTCACAGTAAACTTTTTCATTATAATGAGAATATAAAACTTTGATAACTAAAAAAAATTATCCAGATCAATTAAATTCAAAATAGATGAAGGCAATTATGGTTCGTTATTTTTAAAACGTAAAAATATACTTTCAGTAAAGGAAAAAAAACAGGATCGAAAAAATAAATATAAAGAATTATATAATGAGCTTAATAAAAAGATAGAACTCTCAAAAAAAATTTTTTGGATTATAAACGAAAACATGTGCACTTTGTATCCTATATAGTGATTTTATCTTTTCTACACTATTCTCGTGTGATTACTGCAAAAAAGGAGCATTTTACGTGAAAAAGAAATTCTCGTGATCTTTCGCATTGCTCTTGTTTTTACGACTTTCCTCACGTACTTTCAGCTACACAAAATTGGACAAAATAAAAAGAACTTAATAAAAAGGAAATAAAATCCAGACTTGAGAAAATGACACGCGTACAATGTGTTTACCAGAGTTGCAAAATGATAGCGACTTAATAATATGCATTTTTATGGAAAAAAAAATAAAAGCTTTATTTTTGTGTGAAATGTGAATCTCTTTCTTTTTCTCAGTTATAAAGAACAATTTAAAGCACAGATATTACAAAATAGTAAATTATATTCTACTTTTTATCTGAGAAAAAAATCTTTTTTTTTTTTTTAAATTACAAAATTTATTGATTATTTATATTCATTTAACATTTGTACAATTTTAATAATTAAAGTAGTAGAGGTCAGCTATAAAATCAGACAGAAAGTTTTTAAAGTGTAGAATAAAGAAATCAGTAGTGCATGTCAGTTTTAGTCCGACATGATATTTTTAAATTTGTGTAATTTTTATAGAAAGTAGTTATAGTGAGACAAAAAGTTTTTCATTTTTACAATGAAAAAAATCAGTAGTACAAGTCAGTTTTAGTCAGACGGAAAGATATTCATTTTTACAATTAAAAAGTTAGTAGTACAAGTCAGTTTTAGTCAGACAGAAAGATTTTCATTTTTACAATTAGAAAGTCAGTAGGACAAGTCAGTTTTAGTCAGACAGAAAGGTTTTCATTCTTCCAATTAAAAAGTCAGTAGTACAAGTCAGTTTTAGTCAGACAGGAAGATTTTCATTGTTACAATAAAAAATCAGTAGTGCAAGTTAGTTACAGTCAGACATCAGATTTTTAAATTTGTGTAATTTTGCTAGAAAGTGGTAAAATTCAGTCTTAGTCAGACATAAATTTTTTTAATTTTTGTAACTTTGGTGCAAAAGTAGTAAAAGTCAGTTTTAGTCGTTCAAATCGTTTTTTATTCGTATGATAAAAAACTCAGTAGTGCAAGTCAATTTCAGTCAGACATATTATTTTTCATTAAATATAATATAGAAATCAATAGGGAAAATCACTTTTAGTCAGACAGATCGTTTTTCATTTGTAGAATAAAGAAATCAGTAGTGCAAGTCAACTTTTCTAAAGAAGTTTTGATTTAAAAAGTAGTAAAAGTAACTTACAGTCAGACTAGAAGTTTTTTGATTTCTGTAATTTGGATAAAAAGTAGTAAAAGTTGGCTATAGTCAGACAGATTGTTTTTACTATAAAAAACTTTTTATCATACTTTTTATTATAAAAATAGATCAATTTTAAAATGTTACGTCTGACTAAAAATTAGTTGCACCACTGACAATTATTATCCATATAAAGTAGTAGAAGTCAGTTTTGGCCAGACAGAACGTTTCCAATTCGTGTAATTTTGATACAAAAGTAGGGTTGAAATTTTTTTCTAGATAAGAAGAATGTCTTGTGTAATAAAAATATCAGTAGTGCACATCAGTTTCAGTCAGACAGAATATTTTCAAATTCGTGTATTTGTCATCGAATAGAGATCAATTGTAGTCATACAGAACTTGTCAAATGTATCTAATATTCGTAAAAAAAAGTAGTTGAAATTAATTTCAGTCAGACCTAAGTTTTGAAATGTAATATATATAATCCTTATCTCTAAAGTGAAGTTAATTTAATTCAATTTTCCTCCTTGGTTTAAAAGGTTATTCAAAATGAATGCTAAATACGACAAATGTGATGGATTTATAGTAACCTATTTATAGAGCAGACTATAAATGTAAGTACATTACAATAATGACGACAGTAATGAAACTATTATTACCATCAAAGCTACAAAGTTATATTCCTTATTATTAGAAATGTATGTTAAAGAAACGAATGTTATTGCTCGCAGACTATAATAGAACCACACTAAACGATAAATAAATATATACTCCATCCACACCTTATATACCTCATAACCGGGTAATCTATTTTATTACTCTCTCTCTCTCTAAATTGTCAACTATTATTTGGGAATTTACCATTTATATTCTATCACATAAATTTAGTGGATCGTTTATTTTATTGCAATTTATTGCGTCAATGAAAATTTTCATTGTAACAAAAACGGAGCAATCGATTTTACAAGTAACACAATTTTTACATATTGCGGTTTGTTAAATGATCTTTTAATGTGACATTCAAAGATATTCTTTCTTCTTGGATTTAATAGTTACGTGTCGGCAGAGTGAATAAAAAGGAAAAAATTCATCATTAGTATGGAATTTCTTTTTTTGCGGAAACATTAGAAAAGAAAACAAAAGACTTGCACACAGGGTCTTGTGTCTTGCAAACGTTTGGACAAAGTACTTGCAGTTTCATTACAACACGAGGGCAATATCCATCAAGCAGAGTACTTCCTCAACGAGAAGGTACTATTTTACTGCCTGTGGGTAAACACGCACAGGTAAATATCTGCAAGATATATGTACGTACATATATATATATACATGTTACAACCCCTCATATGTCACTCATTATTTTATTCTTTCTTTATTTCTCTTTTTTTATCCCCCCCCCCCC
>JUFY01032996.1:86603-102947 GCA_001855655.1 Leptopilina clavipes
CCCCCCCATCCTTTCTAATTTTAATACAAGCCGAATGACTAATATTTGAAAATGACAATTGAGTCGTAAAGACAAGGGTTCATTAATGATGGCTAGAAAAAAAAATATCCATCATTACAATTCATAATAGGGGTCGAGGCAGAGCTAATAATAGGGAAAATCGATACTTAGAGTTTAGAGTGACTATTATGTATATATTCAAACATTGCTAGCGTGTCTATACTAACTATAGTAGATATGAAACTATAGTAGACTCGCGAAAATCTTCATGTTCTGACAGATAAATCAAGATGACACTCAATTAATTATGCAACATTAGCCAAGAAACTATACTTCATTTCAAATCTGAATAAAGCCATCAGGATCAATTGAGAGTTTCCCCTTTAGAAACGTGGTTGGAAGAACGTGACTCAAAATTACACAAGAATCCACTTTCTCATAAATTCAAAAATCATTACCAAAAAATTATGACGCGAACATTATTCATTATTTAAAAATTTTTAATACAAAATACAAAATTTATCTTAAAAAATCATTACTCAATTTTAAAGGCGAAAAGAAAAAAAAAATTTCTCAATGCATTAATATTCACTGCATTTGATTTGAAAGAATGTGGAGTGATCGTGTGTGCTTGACACTTCATGATAAGCCGAATGATTGAGTGGTTTATGAGTGGCTTTATGCATCCATATAGAGCTAAAGTCTAGAATAGGTCAACTCTTGACCTTTACGCAAAAATTCATTTTATTTGAACAAATAATTCTGTCAATAATGATGAAAATTGAAAATGCGACTTCAATACTTCACTGATAATAATTATATAGTTTTAACCATATATGGCATAAAAATTGTTAAGATACTATAAACTTTCAACTAGAGAAATACAAAATTGTAGTTAAATACTCTTTGTAAATTACGTGATAGTTTAAAATTACACAGACAGTATTTTGCTAACATATCGAACGTTAAATTTGAGAATAGCTTCTAACCATATCGCAAGTGTTACACTAAATACCAAAGTTTCATCGAAATTAATTGCAATATTCCACAGACTTCACTAAACCCAAAACTGGTTTTGCTCTTCATTGTATTAAATTCCGATTCCCATAAGCAATTTCAAGGTGTTTTACTATAAATTCTTAACATTCGTTGATCGATAAAAAATGAAAAATGTACTTGAAAAAAATAATTGTTTTTCCATTCCACACAGAAAAAATTATAAAGTAAATTTTACCATTTACAAAGTAAAATCTATAGCGCCTGGAATTTCTGCGCGTTTTTGTCAATTTTTACTATTTCCAAAGTAAATTTTAGTAAAATTAGTAAAATTCACTTTCGAACGTAGTAAAATTGACTCCGGCAATACTAAAAATCCCCACAGAAATTTCAAACAAGGTTTCAATTTGTAAATAGTAAAAGTTACTTTATATTTTTTATCGTGTAGTTAAATTTTGAAAGACGAAGCTTTTAACAAATTAACTCATCTTACAAAATAAAAAAACTGATACATTTGGAATAAATTTCAATTTATTAGACCAGTATATATATATATGATGGTATATATATCACGTTTAGAAGAAGAAAAACTTGGTCAAGGTTTCAAATCGATAAATAATGCTGACCTAACAAGCAAAAGATTCAAAGTTAATTGCACATTTTTGTGTGGCCATGATATCTTTATTTACAATTCCAATTTTAAAGTGTACGTTGGTCCTCTCTTTTATCTTTCGAGACAAGTGGAAAAGAATAAATCAAAAAATCCAATAAAACTGCATTGGAAAAATGGAAGAAATTTTATATATAACTACCAAAAAATTGGAATTAACAAATTGAATATTTTTTTTTACAACGAAAAAATGCAATCAAATCCATCAATATATTTTCCGCTTAAGATAATATTAAAATTCGAGAATTTTATTATTCAATTATAAAAATAACAATCTTGGAATAGTATACAAAAATGTAAATAAAAAATTAACAACTTAGAGAGAAAATAAAGATTGTCCTTTAAAAGAAAATAAATTGAAAATTGAAAGAAAAATTTTTTTAATTAACACGAGCTTTTAAGCAATAAGACAAATGAACGAAATTACAATACCAAAGTAGGCGTTTGGTGTTATAATAAGATCTGCTTCACTAGACTTTAGATCTTATCAATCTAAGAGGAAATTAACTTGGCTGACAATCAAGCCCAGTGATAATAAATTGCAGGTACTAATTAGAACGTTAGAAACTCATGAGCCAAAATGCTCAAATAATACTCTAAATAGGGAATTGTCTCGATTATTTTTCCAAAGACATTTTTCATTAATAAAAAAAACTTCTCCGATACAGGAAAATTTAATCCAAACAATATTTTTTTCCAATAAAATAAAAATTCCCAAATTGCTTTCTTTCATTAAAAAAAATTTCTACGTGTATTTTATATTTGAGAAAAACTACATATTTTTTTTTTATTTACAGATAAAAAAAAGAATGCTAAGAATGTGATGAGGATTAATTTTTCTTTTTCCAAAAAGAAATGTTAACCGAAGAAGGGATAAGACATTTTCCGCATCTTTACCCAAGCGACTTTTGACCTTTAAAGAATGATGATAATTCACTTACGTAAGCTTAGCTGGTTCAACGTTTCACACCGAGCTTTTAGAAGGGAAGCTAGAACGTTCATTTCAAATTAGAACTCATAATGAGTGCTCACTTAATCGAGGTAATTTCTTCTTTAAAAATACATTTCCTTTTCCATTTACAATTAATTATCAAAAAAAAATAAAATAAAATCACTAACATAATTTTTCAAACAAAGGAAATAAATTTTATAAGAATTATTATAGTCTGTTTAGCCATAAAAAAGATATATTTGACTCAGAGTCTATTTTATTTGTTTCAAATAAAATTTATTTGAAAGAAATACAATTTATTAATTTTTATTTGTTTCAATAAACATTTTATTTGGCACAAATAAAATTTACTTAAAACAAATACAATTTTACAATTATTATTAATTATTATAACAATTTAATAATTTTCAATTGTTTCAATAAAAATTTTATTCACCGAAAATAAAATATTTTTTATTTTATTTGCGCCAAAAAGTATTTGATTTGTGTTAAATAAAATTTTTATTTAAAACGAATAAATAAGTTAGTATTTAAGACAAATATACTTTTTATTTAATTGAAATAAATTATATTTGATTCAAATAAAAAACTTTCCTTGAGTGTATAGATATATTAAATAATAACGAATAATAATTTATCATTGTGGATAATTTAAAAAAAGGATTAATCGAAAATCTTTTTAAAAAAATTGTATGTTATTGTTCCGTTTTTTTTTTTTTTTAATTATTCGACCCGTAATAATTCACTTTTAAAACTATAATGGAAACCTCGTAAGCACCTGAAATAGGTCAAATTTCTTTTGTTTTTCCCACATTTGCATTTGAGAAAAAATTGAGAGCCTTCACGAGTGCTGGAAAAATCTAATAATAAGGTTCAACTTTCCTCTTTCCAATTTTTCTTCCTCTTTCTTTTTTTTTCTCGCACAAGAAACATAAAAATGTCCAAAATAAATTATACTTTTATTTTAATACCGGGGCGTTATTGAATTGATACACACACAAGTCATTTGCTCGTTATTTTCTGACTCGTGACTATCAATCATTCAACTAATTTGACATATTAGTCAGCGGATGACAGGAGCAAATTTTCACGATTATATAGCGAAATTTTATTTATGTATGTAAATGAGAATTTTTATAATGGTTCGTGTTTCGAAATTAAATGGTCCCTAATACTTGTTATATAGAAATATGTAAATTTGTGTGTCTGTTTATTAAAATTTTTCTCTACACATTTTCAATTGTTTCTTATTGGCATGATGGAAAATGAAATATTTCCCAAAAGAAAATTAAAAGAGCAAAGTTTCTAATATACAATTGGGATTTGGAAGTGTCGAAGAAGTTGAAAACCTTTTGACACATAACTTTTTACTTCAGAGTTATTACTCTCATAGCAAACTTATTATATATATATATATATAATATATATAATATATATAATATATATAATATATATATATATATATATATAAAGGTTAAAAAAATATATATAGTTTAAAAGTTGGCAGGTTAATGAACCAACGATTTTTAGTTTTCCTCTGGGTGCAGAGAGATACCTAGAAATGTTTCAGAATTTCAGAAAGTATTTTCCCACACTCAGTCACGAGTCTAAGTTTTTTTTCTCCTTTTTCAAAAAGGTTCTTCCTTCAATTTTGACTTCTATTAGAAAATTTTTTCTATCTTTCTCGAAAAAGGGTTTAAGCACACGAGGGATTTTAATTAGAGACAAGGCAAAGATTATTCCACATTATCACTAATTTAGAATTTTCTAATATTTAAACTGTTAATTGCTAATTAGAACAATTTTTATCAAAACTTCAGACATGTTTATAGTTTAAAAATAATTACCTAAATTCTAAAAAAAAAACAAAATTTCTTTATCCCAAAATATCATAACATTATACAAATTGTAATAAAATGTTTACTTTACTTCTAAATTATTCAACTCTTAAAAAAACGTTGTAAAATATATCGTAGAAAAAAATAAAAATTTCTATTTTATGATTTTTTGGAACAAAAAATTTTTTTAAATATAGATTACTCGACATTACTCTCTCACGAAAAAATTATAAAATTATATGCGCATTTTTTCCTTTTGATAAGAATGGAAAATATTAAAAAAACTAATATAACACAAATCCAGTGAAAATAGTTACATTACTTTGCCAGATTCACTCGTTCAAACTTCAACGCACTTAACGATAATAATTTTCAAAGAGAAACTTGCATTAAAAATTTTTGTGATATTACTGAAAAATTAATTTGAATATCCAAAATGAAAATTACAATTTCTATAATTTTATTCGTTTTGTGTGTTCTAATTAATAATTATCAATTGGTTTCTGCCAAGCCTGAGTCTTACGAGCCAATAGTGAATAGTTTCAATACAAGAGAAGAAGCTGAAGGTAAGTTTCGTTTTTGGTAATATATAATAAATTATTAAATAAAAGTTTTAATGATTGAGGAATTGAAATTAAAATTAATGTATTAAGAATACTTGAATTTTTTTAAATAATTAATAATAATAATGAAATTACTTTAGAAAACTGCATCCTTGTAGAAGAGAAGTCTAAAAAAAAACGCTTTTATTCATCAAAAAGTATATATTACACTGTTTATCGTTGTAGAGACAGAATAAAAAAATATGATACAATAGAAGAGGCAAGAGGTAATTAAAAAAGATTATTAAAAAAATACTTCTAATATTAAATATTATTCATTAATTAATAAAAAATACATTAAAAACTAATAATAGTTTATTGTAAAAATAAAATTTTACTGCTTTAAAATTTCAGAAGATTGTGTTGAGCTACATGAAGATGATGGCCTATACTACTGCCATTCCATGACATTACATGAAAAAATTGCTTATTTTAATCTAAAATAATTATAAATATTATAATACATGTTATATAATCCATAATATTATAATATAATTAAATTAATTGAAAATAAAATAAAATAATTTATTAATATTAATTTCAAATTAATGTTTGAAAGAAAGAAATAAAATAAATAAAGAAAATAAACTTTCTCTAATTTTTACACAAAACTAATCTTTTTTAATAATATTAATGTTTTAAAAAAATGAAATAATAATAATAATTATTATTATTATAATAATAAGAAAAATTTATTTGTTTTAAGGCATAACAGCCAATACAAAGAGGTTGCCGCAGTTTTTGTTTTTTCTTTTTTTTATATCATTTAGAAAATTACAGAAAAAAAACAAATAAACAAAAAAATGGAAATCCGTTTAGAGAGTACGTTCTGTTTAAACATCATTGATTTTTTGTATCACCAATTTCACAAATACAAATAGGTTTTTCAAAACCTCGCTGTTAGAAGAATCTAACAAGTTTAGACGGGCAGATCATAAGATCGCTACATCAAAACTTGAGCAAAATCCAAATTTTGTAATTCATTCAATTCAATTTTGGTCAGAATATTTTTGCCGACTAAAATTTAGTTACACTACTGACAGCAACTTACAATTTAAAAGTAAAATTTATTTACACTACTGAGAGTAAATTACAAAAGTTTAAAAGGATTTTGTTTGACTAAAATTGATTTATACAACTGACAGTCAATTACAAGATATCGACAGGATTATGTCTGATCAAAATTGACTTATACTACTTAAAATGAATTAAAAAATTTCATAATAGTTTTGTCTGACCAAAATTGATTCGCACCACTTAGTCAAAATTACAAGAATTCTTGAGTATTTTGTAAGAAAATGTTTACTTTACTTCTAAATTATTCAACTCTAAAAAAAAGTTGTAAAATATATCGTAGAAAAAAATAAAAATTTATATTTTCTGATTTTTTGGAATAAAAAATTTTTTTTAAATATAGATTACTCGACATTACTCTCTCACGAAAAAATTATAACATTATATGCGCATTTTTTCCTTTTGATAAGAATTGAAAATTATCAAAAAACTAATATAACACAAATCCAGTGAAAATAGTTACATTACTTTGCCAGATTCACACGTTCAAACTTCAACGCACTTAACGATAATAATTTTCAAAGAAAAACTTGCATAAAAAATTTTTGTGATTATTTTTTCCTTGTTTTATTTATTAACAAAAATAAATGAAAGTTTTCCATCGAAGAAATAACTCGATGCAAGAAAATTGAAAAATGAAACGTCAAAATAGAATAATATCATAGAATTTATGTAGTATAGAAGAAAAAAAAAGGGGGGGGGAGAGACATAACAGCATGCAAACAATATTGATTCGCAACTTGAAATGGTTATGATTGAAATCACAATATGAAAACAATTCCTCCATGTAAAAATACGAAAGATGACAATGTTATGAAATCTGACGCTAGTAAAAAGTGCATGAAACGAATTCTCCTGTATGGCAAAACTGCTTTTTCCGCGCGAAAATCAATTTTCTGATGATTCTCCTATTTTCCTAGAAAAGTGACGTTCAAAAATATTTGTCAAATAAAAATTGCCTATTAAGGAAATAGAAAGAAAAAAGAAATTTTCCGAAAAAGAAAAAAAGAATCTCATGTTACATCAATTTTTTTCTATTAAAATATTTTGAAAATAAAATTTGATATACAAGTAAAAGGCATTTCGTGTTATTTTAAAAGAATTTATGAAGTGGAAACGTAATTAGAAAATTTTAGTAAAAAAAAACCCTTCTGAAACATTGCCATTCAAGTTCGTGAATTACGAGCAGTTTAGAAGAACGTTTTTTTTACATTTGTGTGAAATGAGCTTCATATGTGTGTGTATGTACTCTAGTCACATCTCACACAAAGGCAAAAATTTTATGCTGGAAGTTATACGCATATATATTTTTGTATGTGAATATGTATATACGCACATATATATATCTAGGATAGTACACAAAAGCACGCGCTCATGCTGACGGTTGGTCGCTTCAGGGAGAAATTAATGATGCCAGCTTTATTCTTTTCCACTTTTCTCTCCGGTCGTGGAGAGGCACTGTTGAATAATTTTCTAGGCCAGTGCTAGAAAAGGGAGATAAAGAAACACAAATCAAATGGAAAAATGTTTTTTACTTAACCGCTTACTTAGCTTTTTTTTCTCATTCACCGCACTTTACTATGCGGAAAATTCAAATCTCACAATTAAAATATCCTTCATTGGAAAAGCAAAACTATTCCTATCGAGACTGTATATTTTTTCTATTAGGAGTGAGCAAAAAATTTGTCACTCGATTCGAAATATTTGACGATTCTTCCATATTTACCAAATTCACAAAAAGGAAATAATGTTTTTAATTAAAAAAAAAAAAATTTCTTTCCCTTGTGTCCTTAATTTTTATTCATTGTCAAATCAGTAACTAAAAAAAGTGAAACTTATAAACAAACACAATCTTAAAAAAATTCTTTCATTCTCTACATTTACATTTTATGTGCATTGCATTTTTCTTTTAGTTTTTTGATAAAATATTACAAAAATTGTTACAAAAATTAATAATCATTTTTATTAATTAAAAATATTATAAATTTTTTGCAAATATTTTATCAAAAAACAATTTTTAAAGTTACAAGGTAATGAAAAAACTAAATTAAAATAAAAATTAATTATTATTAATTTAATAATAATAAAAATTATTATAAGACAATTAAATATTTTCTATTAATAAAAAAAATATTAATTTTTGTAATATTTTACCAAAAAAATTTTTTTTAAATTGCAAGGTAATTAAAATCAAAATTAAATCTAATGTTAGAGAAAGAAATAATTTTTTTACGATTGTATTTGTTCATAAGTTTTATTTTTTTTCAACAATTGATAATATTTTTTATTAATAAATATAAAAAAATACCTAAACTAAAGCATAAAATTTTTTATTTATAAAAAATATTATGTACCATGAATATTTGTAATGTTTTATCAAAAAACTTTTTTTAATTTTCCAGGCAATTAAAACTATCGCAATTGTAAAAACTAAAACATTCTGATTGCACAGAATTACAAAAATTCTCAACAATTCAATACTTTAAGAAGAGGAAAAAAAGAATTAAACATTAAAAAAAAATAATAATTGGATATAAATTTCACTTATATTTAAAAATGAATTTCCTGTCTGATAAAAATCTGTTTAATAGACTATCAAAAGAATGCAGTGCCTTTGCAGGCGAGTGAGCTGAGATAAAAAAAAATGTATAAATAGTGCTTCTGGTGAAAAGAGCAATCATTTTTCAAGTACTCCGTTCAAATATATGTATATAAAACCATTGAAAAGTGTTGGATTCCCAAAAGGTGTTTTTTCACAGTTTATTGTAAAAGCAAGCAACGCGCACAGTGCCTTTACGATCCAACTATTTTCTTTTCGTTTTTTTTTTTTTTTTTTTTTTCTAAAAAAGAGTTTCAGCCACAATGGATTTTTTCTGTGATGAAACTCTTCACATATATGGATAATCTATATATTATATATAGAGAGAAGGACAGGAAAATTTAATGAACTTTCAAAACTGTTCATGAATTGCTTTTTTTGCAAGTATTCACCGTGAGAGGACCTTCATATAACTCAAACTAAAAGTTAATAGTTAAAACGTGAAAGTAGTCTTTTACTTTTAGTAAAGTACTTGTAGATTATATAAAGGATAAGAATTGAGAACTTAAACCGTAGAATGTGAATAAAAAGAACCGTTAAATAAAATTCCTGACAAGAAAGACATTTGAGGAGGAAGGGAAAATGGGGTTTAAATATTGTTCGCTGATCTAACGTGCACGATATCAAAAGTTTATCGAGTTATTCAACGGTTTTTGTTACACGCAGTTCACTCTTTAAAATCGAATTTTTCGCCCAACATTTTCGTTTTCTTTCTTTCTCTCTTCTTTTTTTTATTTCAAAAATTCCCCTCCATATATTTTACATAACAGTGCGCATACATTTACAACACTTTTATAAAAATTACAAAGGCTGTATTTTACAAAACTGGGGAAATTTACGAGACTGCATAAATCTTTCAAATTTTATGTCTAAATTGAAGTCGCGACTTGAATTATTATTATTTACATTCAAATACAAAATCAGGACAAAGTACACTGTAAAAAGGGGAGTTAAATTTCAACTCCCAACAGTTGCACCCTTTTGGAGTCAAAATTTTACTCCTTGACAATTTGCAATGACAAAATAACTCAATTTTTCAGTCATTAACAAAATTTTTCATATATTAAGAAATTGATTCAAATTTGAGGTCAGGGAATTATTTTTCGAAGTAATCAGGAGAAAAATAACTCTGAAAATAAATGGTAACAAAAAAAATGTTACAGTTTAGAATTAATATTTACAAGACGAAAAAATCCTACATTTTTGTAAATTTCAAAAACCTTGAATATTATTGAATTATTACATGCACTCCGATAATGTTTAATTCTGGAATGTTTCATGAAAATATGTAACTTGAAAACAACAATTCGGTGAAACGTGAGTGTAAATACAAAAACACAAACTATATGCAAAATATGGTTGGAAAATGAACGTTGAATTCTAGATGAAATTGTATTTTAGCTTCGCAATTGAAATTTATGATTGAAATGGTGGGATCTGTTTGGGAAAACATTTCCTGCAAAATGATGATTTGAGTCAAGAGGGATAATAAATTGACAACGCGTTTGCACTATAAGCGTTGTGACGCGAATGGAATGACTTTCGTGGACACATCCCCAAATACAACACATGTCAAAAATTTGTTAACTCTCACATTTTTCGATTTACCGCATGATTTTTTTTACTATCCTTTTTCAAATAACATATGAGAAGCTTCATATATATACTTCTCGAGAAATTGATATTTATTCAGCAAGTTTGAAAATCGAAAATAATTCAGAAAATGAAGTACTTTTTGAAATATTTCCATCTACATTTTTAACTCATCCTTGTGGGATAAAAAATGTCTACAAAAAAAAAAAAAAACATATCTTTTTAAACGACAAATAAAAATAGATATTACTTTGCCTATAAAGATGGCACTATCTACCGGAGAAAATTTAAATCCAAAAGTAAATTCAAGAAGAATATTTTAGAAATACATGACAATTTTCAAAATTAGTAGTCAAAAAAAGTTTTATTAAAGACAGTTTTTTCATTTTTTCTGAAAGTCCCTGTCAATAAGGTCACTTTTGGTGATTAAAATATAGAAACCTCTGAAAAGCTTCGTTCCAGGTGGAATTAGCCTTCTTTTATCACATGATAACCGAGTTTACGATTTTTTACATAAAATGCCAGGCAAGGTTGCGACGACATAAAACGTAAGTGTCTCGTTAAAATAATCGTTATCATCATCTATTGTAAGTATACGCAAATTTTCATTCTTACGTAGCACATCGACTATATCGACTGATTATGTAATTTAATTTGCCTGCGAAATGTAAGATTGAGGTATATTAAGGTTGGGCTATCTATTAAGGGCCATATTGCAGCCCTCGGGCTTTCAGTTTGTTCTGATTTCCGTCAAGGAAGTAATCCTCTATGAAATACGACGAGTCGTCTCTGCATCTATTTAAGTGGACTTGAGACTGAAACAGACCGCTACCATCAGTCCAATTCAGTCCTCCGAAACCTTTCACGCCGGTTTCAAAGAGCGTGGTCCAAAATTAGTGCAAGCACTCTCAAGTTAATCAATAGAAAACCACATCATTCCTCTTCCTTCTACATTTTCCCCACTTAATGCCGTGCGGAAGTTTCAATTAAGATTGACCACTTGCATTTCTCTTTTCTTTCTTTCTTTTTTTTTTTTTATTTAAAATAATCTCCTTTCAGAACTTACAGCTTTCTTCTAGATTAAAACAAAATTTATGAAAATCTTTTATTAAATAATTTTAAAAATAGGCATTTTTAATTAGCCGTTTCGTTTCGATATTAAAATTCTTAATATTCATTTATTTCTTAAATTTCACTTTTAATGTAAGAACATATTCTAAATCATGAAATATGTATTTTTGAATTTAGAATATACTCTAAAATTTTGAATATATTCATATATTCACATATATGTTCTGAATATTATAGATATTATTTTAAATTTTAAATATATTGTTAACTACAAAAAACATTAAATTCAGAATACTTTTTACAGTTTAATTAGTTTTTTAAGGAATATTTCTAAATAAATTGCGACTAGTTGTGGAAAGCTTAAAGCCCGCATAACATGCAATAATATTATCTTGTAAGCCCGCATGTATAAGGACAATAAATTCCATTATTTTTTGATTATATATATATATATATTTATATACCTATTTGAAACATATTGTTTACGTAATTTTAGTCAAAATTACAAGAATTCTTGAGTATTTTTTAATAAAATGTTTACTTTACTTATTCTTAATTATTCAACTCTAAAAAAAAGTTGTAAAATATATCGTAGAAAAAAATAAAAATTTCTATTTTATGATTTTTTTGGAATAAAAATTTTTTTTAAATAGAGATTACTCGACATTACTCTCTCGCGAAAGAACTATAACATTATAAGCGCATTTTTTCCTTTTGATAAGAATTTAAAATTATCAAAAAACCATTATAACACAAATCCAGTGAAAATAGTTAGATTACTCTGCCAGATTCACTCGTTTGAGTATCAACGCACTTAACGATAATAATTGTCAAAGAAAAACTTGCATTAAAAATTTTTATGATATTACTGAAAAATTGATTTAAAAATCCAAAATGAAAATTACAATTTCTATAATTTTATTCGTTTTGTGTGTTCTAATTAATAATAATCAATTGGTTTCTTCCATTTCTAACTCTTTCCAGCGAATGGAGTCAAGTTACGAGACACTTAAAGAAGCTGAAGGTAACTTTTGTTTTTGGTAATATATAATAAATTATTAAATAAAAGTTTTAATGGTTGAAAAATTGAAATTAAAATTAATGTATTAAGAATACTTGAATTTTTTTAAATAATTAATAATAATAATAAAATTACTTTAGAAAACTGCATCCATGTAAAACATAGGTTTAGAATAAAACACGTTTTCAGTTTTAAAAGTACTTACACTGTTTATAAATGTGTAGAACATGTAAGAAAATATTATACAATAGAAGAGGCAAGAGGTAATTAAAAAAGATTATTAAAAAAATACTTCTAATCTTAAATATTATTAAATAAAAAATACATTAAAAATTAATAATAGTTTAATGTAAAAATAAAATTTTACTGCTTTGAAATTTCAGAAAATTGTATTAAGCGACATGCTGATGATGGTCTATACTACTGCAATTACTTGTCAGAATTAGAAAAAGCAAGACATAAAATTTATAAGAAATTAAATAAAATAAAATAATTTATTAATCTTAATTTCAAATTAATGTTTGAAAGAAATAAATAAAATAAACATAGAAAATAAATTTTCTCTAATTTTTACACAAAACCAATCTTTTTTAATAATATTAATGTTTTAAAAAAATGAAACTTTCAAATAATAATTTCAAGAAAAAATTACAAATTATTAAAAATAATTATTTTTTCCTTATTTTATTTATTAACAAAAATAAATGAAAGTTTTCCATCATAGAAATAACTTGATGCAAGAAAATTGAAAAATGAAACGTAAAAATAGTTTTACTTTTTATCAATAATTGATAATATTTTTTATTAATAAATATAAAAAAATACCTAAACTCCAGCATAAAATTTTTTATTTTTAAAAAATATTATGTACCATGAATATTTGTAACGTTTTATCAAAAAACTTTTTTTAATTTTCAAGGCAATTAAAATTCTCGCAATTGTAAAAACTAAAATATTCTGATTGCACAGAATTACAAAAATTCTCAACAATTGAATAAAAAAAAAAATTAGATAAATTTACATGTTTTGTCTGACTATTATTAATTTTTACTACTCCAACCTGTATCAAAGTCAATAAAAAAGACAAAATTTAGTCTGTAAGTCAAGGAAAATCAAAATTAACAGTTTTTGGCAATTCTGAATAAATATTTCCACAGGGAATTTTGTTTTCCAATTTTCTTTAAAATTAACAATATACAATATAGGGTCAATTTATGCACTTTAATATGCTTGACGATAAACTATTTTCGAAAAGTCCCTTACATAGAGGACAAATTCTTAGAGTGAATTCTCAAAGCTTTAAGACGATCGGCAGATTAGATTTTCGAAGCGCACGGTATATATAGTTATAGATAAAGTACCCTTGAAATTTGATTTCAACTAAAAACAGTTTCTTGATTTGAGAGAGACAGAAAACGACAAAGAAGAACCTCGAAATTGCTCTGAAATCCATTTCTCCTTAATCCCTTGAAACTTAAAGAAATACGATCATAGGTCACATCTCATAATAATGGAAAAAAAAATTCACAAAAAATTTTCGCAGGTATATGAAATTTTCCCAATTCTTCCTAATTTAATAAATGATAAATAAATTCGACTTTTTTTAAGAGATAAAAAAAAATGAAAAACTTTTTTTCCTCTCTTGAGTGTAAAAAGAAATGCCTGTCATACATTCAGCGCAAGTATTAATATCATTATAAAGTTGAGCTCGCTACGATCCGACGGATCAGTCGACTAGGAAAGAAAAATAAAAAGTTTTCAATCGCGCTTGAATATATGTGCGGAGGAAAAAGAAAAATTTACCAAGAAAAATCAGAGCCCATAAAAAATCCTAGGTAAAATATGCTAAAAAGACGTTGACTACGTCTCAGAAACGAAAAGAACTTGCTAAAACTCGAAAGTTAAATTGGTTGAAGGAAACGAATAGCTTGGAAGAAAGAAGCCAACTAATTACTCCACTAAGTTTTCCTTTTATTTTATTCCTTCTTTTTTGATAATAGCAATTTTTAAATAACGCTCTAACATGATTGTAAACAAAAAAAAAACACTCCAAAAAGCATATTCTCTGAGTGGATATTAAAATCAAGTGGATCATAATTTTCATTTTATACACTAAATTATTAAAAAAATGGAAAATTAATTTTTAGTTAATTAAAGAAAATGTTTAATTGAAAATTAAATTATTTCAACGAACATTAATAGTTTTAACACAAGTGTGTATTTTTAACAGCGCGGTTTATTATTTTTAAATTGAAAAGCAATTTTTTTAATTATTTCTTAAATTAACATTTTCATGATTAAAAATATGGAAAAATTATTCTCGCACTGAGAGAAAAAATTAATTGCTACTACCATTTAGTTAGTAAGTAGGTCGCTGCTTATTTTTATTAATTTCTGTTACTGTTTAGCTACTACTCATTCAGTTTACAAACTAAAAATATTCACATATGGTAAAAATAGACCAATATTTTCTCTCAGTGCGAACAAAATTTTTTGAAAAAAAGAAATAAATAAATAAAAGAGCAAAAGAACGTGAAATTTAATTTTTCGTTGTATAAATTTTGTTTCAAAGTAGAGAAGTGCCTTCTATTATCAAGTGTGTATCATAAAAAATAAAAGGAAAAACTTTGAATAACGGCATTCTACATCTTTCCCATGGGAACCGCAAGCTAGCCAAGGTAGACTTTCGTCGGGTTTTAGCTATCCATTTTTCAATAAGTGTGCTCCCAGGCATTGATACTTCAAATATACCATAAATATTTTCAACACTTTACTTTCTCAAACAAAATCTGAGGAATTTAAATTAGAATTTTATGAAAAGAAAGGCGGATAATATTCTCGTTTTTTTTTTTTTTTAAATAAATCAAAGTAAATAGTGCGAACTATAACAGAGTTGAAATACTATCAAGAAACACGGACAACGAAAGCAAACGATACATTTATCATTGGGTATTACAAAGACAAAGATGAATCACTACTCGACTCCCCCCTTCAATTTCTGTTCTCTTGACTTCAATTAATTTTCCTTTCGACTGAGTAATGACTATCACTTGTATTATTAATAATAGGCAATATATAATATTTGCTTTATATCTTGTGGAAATCTTGAACGATTCAAACAGAAAAATCTTGTTTATTAATTTTTTATCATTTTACGTTCAATTTAATGCTCATTAAAAAATAATGAAAATATGTAGGATAAGGGGAGGGGGGTTAACGACAGAAAAAGCTTCGTGCCATTGTAATCTGCGTTAAAGGAAAGATGCATAAAAGATAGATGAGATAACCTGGTACAGAAAGCCATTGTTATATAAACGGGTAGTCTGTAAAAAATTTACGTATTAAAGCCTTCATTAATTTTTCATATTTTTAATATTTTTAGTTCTTTATTTTTTTCATACGTTGATTTTTTATTTTTTTCATATGTTGATTTTTTATTTTCAATTTAAGTTTCTTTTTTTAGTTCAAATCTTTTTTTTTCCTTTTTTATGCCAATATGAATTTTTTTCTCTATTTAATTTCATCAATAATGTCGGTCAGTATTTTTCGAATTGTTGTAAATTTGATATTAGTAGGGGAAAGTGATCCTAAGTTGGCACTGTGGGTAAAGTTGGCACCCCAGAGTTATTTTATTATTTATTATTATTATTTTGTACCGTGACATCTTAGTATCACTGATATAATTTATATTTATGCCGACCAAGATGTTATACAATGTAAAAATAATAATTATTATTAATAAGTAATAATAAATAATAAAATAACTCATCTTAGTATCACTGATATAATTTATATTTATGCCGACCAAGATGTTATACAATGTAAAAATAATAATTATTATTAATAATAATAATAAATAATAAAATAACTCTGGGGGCCAACTTTACCCACAGTGCCAACTTAGGACCACTTTCCCCTATTAATATTA
>JUFY01032997.1:0-10288 GCA_001855655.1 Leptopilina clavipes
ATAAGGTTGCCTTATCATTACTAGGGTCCGTTTATGGCAAACTTATGCGGACCCTATACTATTTGTCCCGCTGCACATTAACCGTTCCCTATTAAGGTTACGGATCCGGAAATCCTATTTTTACTCTAAATATTATTCAGGCCCTAAATAGGACCGTATTAGGGCCGTTTTATAATTTTGTACTAAAATAACGTTATAAATTTAAATCTAGGTTTAGAAATTAGATGAATCAAGTATTAAATATTTAATAGAATTTTATTTGTTTTATTTAGATATGAGAACATTGTTGTTTTTCTTTAACATCAGTCTTTTTTTATAACTTGAGAGTTAAATTCTTTATACAACTCATTAAACTCTTTATAAAACTATGGTATAATAAATTGTTTAAATTATAATATAATGTTTCTTAAAGTTTTAAAAAAGTCTTATTGCTTAAATTTTGTTATAAAATTTTATAAATATTTTTTTTAAACTAAAATTTTTATTTTGAACATAAAAAAATAACTTTATGAACACCACATTTATATTATAGGTAACTGATACTTCTTTGGAGTATTATAAACTATATATTAAAAAATATATTTTTAAGTACTTGACTTTTTGCATTTCAGTCTATTTTATTCTTTTCCAGTTTCATCAGTTTGATCAGCTGGTTCATCAGACTCGATTGATGTATTTGAATGATGTGGATCATCCACTAATTGCTCTTCGTTTCTATGTTTTGGTTTTGACTTCTTTAATGCTCTTTTTTGTCGCTCACCGTCCCAATCTTTCGCATTGTTTATAACTTTTGCCATTGCACCACTAAAATCCTGTTCAGTAACAGCTCTTCTAGTGTGAATATATTTATGTGTATGAGAAATCACAGCTGCAAATTGCTTAATTTATAAAGTCCAATAGTGAAAAAGATTTCCAATTATGTTCTTATTATATTATTATATTTTGCAATATACTTACTCATAATACATTTGTAGACATTCGTTTCTTTTATTGAAAATTTCCCTTCTTTTTTTCTGGTTACAGTAAATTTTATGATAACTTCTCTTAATAAATATTTTCGGCAAATATTCGTACAACTTTTTACCAAATTTAGCTGACGGTCTAAGAAAGCGTTCAATGAAGAAATCTGGAAATGGGGAAGAAAAAACTAATTTCTTTGAGTTAGACAAAATGTTTCTTATATATTTTTCAATTGAACTTACGAATTCTCTTTGCATTTCGTCAGTATCACAAGCTAATGAAGTATCAAAGTTGTTGAAATCTTTTAAATTATCAAACGGGATTTTTAACATGTACTTCGAAGTAAAATTTTTTTCTACGAAGTGATCGTTAGCACGAAACTGTTGAATAATAATTTGTTGATTCTCTTTCAATTCCCGAATATCAACAGCCATTCTATTCAAGATTGATATAATCAGCACCGTATCTGCAAAAAAATTAAGAGTCTTTGTACATATTAATCTTTAAAACAGAAATTATATGTATTAAATATAATGTATATATAAATATAATTACCTTTTTTACGATCATTATGGCTTTTGCTGTTATTCCGTTTATCACCGTTAGAATCTTTTTTATTTTTTACACAAATTTGATCATCTTGTTGAGCCGTTTCATTACTTTTATTGATATCTTTGGGTTGAACAGACTCTTTTATTTTATGAATTGTGGAACTAGAAGGTGGATTCGGATCAGTATTTGACTTTCCTTTAATAGTTGAAACTGTTTTACCTAATAATAAATTTAATTTTTTAGAAATTATGTGTCAAATTTTAAAACTTAATGAAAAACTAGGATTACCTGAGATCGCAAATGATTCTGTATTAGATTTGCTGTTTTTCATTCCCGATGATGTAGAAGCTGTTTTAGTTTTTGGTTTAAATGTAGGTTTTTTAAAAATGTGTTTTTTGTGACTCGTAGAAATGCTTTCATCGGAACTACTATTAGCTTCTTCGTCAGTACTCCCATTAAGTTGTTCATCTTCTGATTCAATGCGTAACACAAGCATTGCTTTAGAAGTTTGCTGACTCAATTTAAGGTTATTTCTTCTATATTTACTTTCAATGTATTTTGCCTTAAGTTCCTGACCTTCATTTTCCGTGAAAGCATAATCTTCGTTTTCTAGTACTTTCAATCGTTTCACAACTTCACTATAAGTTTCTAAACAGAAAAAAATATTTATTTTCATTTTCGTTTTAAACGTACTTTATATCAATGTAGATAACTATTAACAATTAATTCATAAATAACTAAATGTATATAACACAATTATAATTTAAAATATGATTTTGTAGTTTAAGAAGATAATCACACAATTGTTTACAAAAAAAGGCAACTTACTAGCATGACCTCTAATTTTCACTAAATATGTCCGCCAACTTTCTGGTTCACTTTCAATAAGAGAATATAAAAGGTCGATGCTCTCAGGATCGTAAGGCGGAGGCATGAATTTAGCTATAAGTTTGCCTTCTTTAGTGTCAAATGACATCCAACTTAAAGGGATTATATCTAGCGAACGTTTCTTTTTGGATTTCGAACCATGAGTTTGAAGAAATTCGACTAATTGGAAATTGTAAATTTCTTGATCTTCTAATCCCGACGATTCCATAATTAAAAACTCTCTAAATAAAATAAATTAAAAAATATAATAAAACTTCCGACACATATTAAAAATTTAACACCATTTTCTATAAATATATTCATTTCCAATATTAAAATTTTATAAACGCATGTATAATCACAAAATAACCTACAAACACTTTTTTATTCTTTTGTTATTTTCTTAACCAAAAATCCGCATTAATCTTATACAATGCATCATAAATTTTATAATTCAATTTTCCGTTTCACCTTAATAAAGAATAATCTGTACAATTTGTATATTTTTAATTATAAACTGTATATTTTCCATAGTTTTAAAAAAAATTTATCAACATAACCTCAAAAAATCGACACTTTTCACTTCGAAAATTCCTGCGAAAGAGTATAACAAATAATATCTCTACTGAATTAATTTACCTCGTATTGTTAAATTCTTTTTCGTAAACAAAGTTTTCTTTTTAACAACTTTTAAAACAGACTATAATTTCTTTCTTCTTGCACACCGGCAAAGCATACCAACACGTGTTGTCGTAACTAGCAATGGGCCCAGTTTAAGTGAAAGTTTCAAATATTCACGGAAGTACTGCGCATGAGAAAAAAATATTGATTCTCTATTTAAAGTTATATTTCTTTAGTTAAAGTGTTAATCTAAAATTTTTGAAAAATAATTTACTTAAATATGAATCATAGCTTAAGGGGGGAAATAGGTGTAGGACGGCGTTTTTTCAGTGATTTTTATGAATTATTTTAACACGTAAGGAATTTATATATTTTATTGCTGTTATGAGGTTAATTTATACACATATTGAAGAGTATATTCTCATAATTTTTAAACATTTTCTTCAAAAATTAATAACTTAACTTTTATTCAAATCACTTATATTTATTTTAAATTGCTTAAAAAATATATTTTTTACAAAATGTATGAAACCTATAAAAATGTTTTTTTCAGAAGAAGTTCTTTAAAAACAACTAATATTTTCTTAAAGAAACAAATAAAAGAATTACATCTTAAGTTATTTTCTTAAAAAATCTCAAAATTTTGTTAATAAAAAATTGTTTTTATAATCTGTTTTTATTTGAAAAATGAATGAAAAAAACTCTAAATTTGAATTTCACATGGAATCAGTTGCAAGTTCTAATAAATTATATTTAAACACCAAAATTCCAAATTCATTAATGCAAAAATGGTACGACATATTTTTCTAGTGGATCATTTTCCTTTAAATTCATGCATAATTTAATTAATTTGCAATCCACATTATCTAAATTATACATTTTTTCAACATTAGAGCAATTGAACTTAAGCTGCCACGTTTTTAAATATTTAGAATCAAATGGATAATTGAAAAGAGAATTTTGCTTCTTTAAAACATCTCCACGTAGAATTAACTGATTTTGATCATTTTTAGTAATTGCTTTTACATCAAGAATAGTATCGTCGTTCATTAATACGGTATTATTAGGAGATTTGCATGTAATTGTAAATTCTTTAAATTTAATAGATGTTATTTGGTTTTGCTTTTTCTTTACAACTTCAACCAAAGGAGGAACTATCGCTTTCTTACAAAAAATCAATTTACTTTCATGTAGTCGCCTACACAGCTGTGCCAACGGTCTGTTAGGTGTCTTTATGAATTTTTTTAATTTTTGTAAAAAATTTTCATAAGGAAAAACAGTTACTTTGCTAAGACTGCTTCCCATATTTGTTACATCGTCAGCAAGGTGAATTAAATGGTGTGAATTCAAAGCTTGGGACTTAATCCCATAATACCCCTCCATTGCTACAAAAAATGATCTTAAATACTCTTTTGCTTTGTCTCTGTATTTGTGGCAAAATTTTTCGCAGCATAATATGCCACAGGCTGCATGAAACAGAAGAAAGTGCTTATAAAGCTGCTTGCGAAAAATTTTCTTTAAAACTATTGGTCCGCAATAAAGCAAAAAGAACCTAAATTCAGTAGCTTTCAATTTCAAAATGCAATTTGTTGAGCGAGTTTTCCTTTGAAATCCACACGGTATTTTTAATTTTAAGAGTTTCATTCTTCTTGACAACTCTAGCCTGTTCAATCGGCCTAATTTATTACGACCCTTTATAATCCAGGCTTCGAGCAACCTTTTCATCACACCTAAGCAGCACAAGTGCATGAAATCTAAAATGAAACAGCAGACGATATTGATGAATGGAAATATATTAAGTAGAGGTGTTTCCTTGTGGTGAACAGCTTGAGTTCTTTACCTGAAGGATTAGTCAGTTCTCTCTTTTGAATCCACTGATGGATACACAGTTGTTTTATCCACTTTAAATCCTTGAACTTCACATTTTTGACAAGCATTAAGTCCAGTATGTCCGATGATACCCTTCAAAAACACTCGAGCTGGAGTGTCACAGAGGAATCATTTTATTGTTATAGCAAAGTGCTGACCTTCTACATCAAGTCCATTCTGTAGAAGGTTATTGATTTCGAGTATCAATTCGTCGGTATATCTTTCTACAAACTTTGGTTTTGTTTTACCATAATAAACCGCAACAGCAAATGGTTCATAGATGTCAGGATCACAATGAACTTTACAGCTAATAGGCCATAGTTTCTGGTAACCAGAATTTACCAATCTAAGACCATCACAAGAAATTTGAAGTTCTATTAATTAATTTTTATGAAGATCTGTATTGACACACTCTTTCAGACCAGCTGTTATTCCGAAAAAAACGAATTCACCCATCGATCCATCGGCATCTTCCGTTTGCACGATATTATATTTTGCACTCGAAGTGTTAAGAAATGTTTTTGACGATTTTGAAAGATTTGGAAGTAATCGTTGTTTCAATATCTTTAATAATGTGTCTAAATGGCTATGATTTATTTGTGTTTTGATAGCCCATTCTTGGATTTCCTTTGTCTCTGGATCAGTATCATCGAAAATCATTACATCATCATCGTCAACTTCATAATTAATTATATCATCTTCCGCTTCTGAATCAGAACTGTTGTCCTTATCACTGTCAGTGTCTTCGATTGATTCTCCTTCAGATTCTATAATTGAGAAAGAGAAATATGAGAATCTTTGTTTAAAATAATACATATAACATGCAGTTAGGTAATGTAAACAAACCTATACCATTATCATTATCACTCGTATTTCGATCATTAGAATCCTCTACCGGATAGAAATTTCATTCTTATCTTCATAAATATTTTCATCTCTAAATTCTTCATTTACGAGATCTTCAACATTTTCTGAAATTTGTGTAAAAATTATGGTAATAAAAATTATGATTCAAATAAACATATTTATAGAAATATATTAATGTCAAGAAAAAGTCCATTATATTTAAAAATTACATTTAATTTCGAAAAATGTTGGCTACTGACAAATTTTCTACAAAGAAAAAGAAATAGTATTATTAGCAGTACATAACCTCAAACAATTAAAAATTAAATTCGCAATTTTTTTCTGGATACTGAGTTTTTTAAATAAAATTATATGAATTTAAAGTAATTAAATAGTATAATAATTAAAAATTAAAAATAATCAAATGATTAACCGTCAAATAACATAAATTCTCCTACCCTGTAAATCTCCAGTTAAGAAATTTTCATTTTCCTCCGAATCACTGCTTGATGATTTCAATTCATTACTTAATTGCGCAATCGCTCTTTGTTTTCGTTTTCGAATCCGTTCAGCATCGCGTTTTCTTTTATTATTCATGATGATTCAAAAACTAATCACAATTTTTCTATCATTATAAACACCAATGAAGCTTTTAAAACTGTTTACATTACAGGTAATTTAGAGCCACCTAATGAGAAATTCGAGAATTAATCGAAACACTTTTTGTAAAAGAATAAGAACGTTTAATACAAAGTATATAACTTGTTAATAATATTCAATAGTAAACAGTTTTGATAATTTTCAAATTTAATTTTTTTTTAAATAACTAAATAACAATAATTTACAAATTTAAAAATAAAGCAAAAATAATATTTTTAGCTAAAATCAATCAATATGTAAATAAATGTATAGGAAAAGTTTTAGGCAGTTACAATAATTATTTACTTCTTAAAATATTGTAACGTAGTTACTTTGCTTATAAAAATTGTGTAAAAACTTAACAATTTTTCTTGAGATTTTCTTTTTAAATTTTTTATTAACTCTAAGAATTTATATGATTGATATTTTTAATTTCAAATAATGTTTCCCTTTGTCCACTTCTTTTCATGTAATAAAAATATAGACCTACTTCAATCAAATAGGTGCACAAAGAATGTTGGAAATGTTTACTTCTGGGCTCCATAATTAAAAATTTTTAAATATTGGTACTGAAATTGTAATCAGCGATCACTAAAAAACCACGAGTATTAAATTTTAGAAGCCTAGTACAACTTTTTAAATTTTCAACCGCTCTATCAGAACAACAATTTAAAATTTTTTAAAACTGACATCGGATTCGTGATCAGCAACCCTAAAAATCCCCAAGTTACACTTTTCAAGCGAATCCGGAGAATTTCAAAAATATTTTTTAATATATCTGACATATTGGATCTGAATTTTTGAAAACTGACATCAGATTTATGATAAACTATCCCGAAAACCCATAAGTAACAATTTTTAAACGAATTCGATGAATTAAAAGAAAATAAATATCCACTACATTGGATCCGCCATATTGAATTTTCAAAAACGAACCTTGAATTCGTAATTAGCGACCCAAAAAAACTATTAAGCAATGTTGAAATATAAAATTTTCTAAGCAGGATAAAATGGACCGTTTTGGTGTCGATTTTTGTAATTTAATTGAACCGTAGGAGGTTTAAGGCAAACTCCCATGGCACCGATTTGCGTTGCGTTTTGTAACTAGACCATGAGTGCGAAAAAGATGCAGATATTTCTTCTTTTCGCGGTTGATTATTACAATAATTTTACTTATGCGAAAATAAAATAATATACTTTCTCTTGTGTTGAGAATCAAACAAAACAAAACCCTGAGTAAAGGCCAAAGCAGAATAAATACTGGTACGGGTACGCATGAATACATGCCGTTCCCGTATCCGTATTTATTCTGCTAGGGCCTTAAATGAGGGGCTAATATTAAAAAAGGTTTAGAATAATAATGAGAGCAAAAGTGGGATAAGTGAATTCAGTGCAAAGACAAGTTAAAATGATTAATTATTTTATTGATAATTTATCAATCATTTTAACTCGTTTTAATCTAAACCCTTTTACTATTAACCCCTTAATTGTATAAAAACGCTTGTACACCTCCCCAGTTATGATTAAAAAATATTAAATTATTATGAAGGCTTACATTTTGCACTGTGTACTATTAAAATCCAAAGTAGATTAAAATTTATTAAAGTATATTAAAAATTGCGAGATAATAAATAGTCTACGTTATATGATGGGGCGATTGGATAAAGAAGTTTTCTTAATGTGCAAGAAAGTTCTTGGTCTTCAATATTTTACCTCATAGTATTATATTTGACAAGTATGCATGTGATCCCTAGTGAAAATAATCACGTGTATTTATACTTGTCGATTTGGACATGTAAATACATGTGTAATACACAGGGAAAATTATTATACATGTACATAATAATTTTTTGTAGTGTATTTACAGGTGTAAATAATAAAAACAATAAAAATAAAAAATTTTACACGTATAATAATTTTTCCTCGTATATTTACATGTTCAAATGGAAACGTGTATACATGTGATTATTTTCAATGCGATTCTAACAAATATAAGATAATGTAATAATAATACACACAGTTTAATGTGTAAACCTTCAAACGTACTACTATAGAAATTTACAAAACTGACAAAAGACTTGACAAATGATTTTTACGCAACTTTTACGCTAAATATTTTCTTCAATGCGGACATTTTCATATTTACAAAACCTTTACTCAGCTTTGCAACTCTATATTTCAAAGTTTGCATATAAACCTTTAATAAATGTTTAGTAAAGTTTTAGTGCTGTGTGGGATAATAGTACCAAATTTTACCCCTTTGGATTAAAAACAATGAGCGCTAGAGGAGACATAGTCATTTTGACTCATTTTTAACAAAATATCATAATTTTTCCTTGACAACGCTATGACCGTTACCTCCAATCAAGTTCGCTATAATTTTCCTATAATCTACATTTTAAAATACATATAAGTAAACTGTAAGCGATAGGGAGACAGACGCATGAATGATGACGAACAGACGAGTCATTATATACGAGTCTATACATATAAAGGTTCCGTAGATACACCTTCAGTATACGGAACCCTAAAAATATGTTTCACTAAATTTTTTAATCAATGAATATGTTATAATTTCATGTATTTCAATTTTTAATAATAAGTTTGATTTATACTTACAGATTTAATAAAAAATGACAAAATATTCGAAATACATCTTTACCAATTGCAGACAAATTTGCGATGCGCCAAAAAATTACGTCAGCAGTCTCGAAGTGCAGAATCAGCCATTTGCTTTACAGGCGTACCAATAGTTACGTCTGATATAGGGAAATTATTTTTGTAACTTCAATATAAATACTTACGTGGAATCATAATGAACTTGAAGAATTAAAAAAAAATACATAAAGAACATACTATGTTACTGCACATATAACCAAATTATGTTGCAATTTTTTTCGTGTCGATGTCAATTTTCACGACTGCACAATAAGTGATATCATTAAGTACAACAACGCATGTATAAGTGCTAATAAACGTTACTGCGTATGTGACATGCGCAGTACCTGCTCTCCACATTAATAAACAGCATACAATTACTGGTCATGTGCCAGTATGATATTGTACAGACGTACAAATCAATATGAAATTAAACATTACCCTATTAAAAATAATCATGTCTATTTAAACGTGTAATAAATTTTTTTCCAACTGTTGAAATAATGGCCACTTTATTTACGTGTTTAAAGTGCTTTAAACTGTCCATTATTTCACTTGATTTATTATTTAACGCTTTTGCGTGAAATAATGATTATTAAACGCAAAAGCGCAAATTAATATACCGACAAGTCTTAAGAATGGAAATGAAGATAGCGCCATGATATAAGTAGTCGGGTCGAGAAAGTACCTCAGTAAAAATCATCCTCGTATAATTTTACTGACTCTAATTTGAGTTTATTATTTTCTCATTTCAACACTAAAACAAACTCACATAGCACAATATATTACTGTAAAGCTTCTGTGAGCGCCATCTGTAAGACTTTTAATGTTACATTGTAGACTGCGCATAAATATATTTAAAATTAATATGTTAATAATTTTTTTAGCTAATAGTAAGATTACAGTAACCTTACACCAAATTTACAACAACCTTACACCAAATTTACAACAACCTTACAATAAGCTTACATATAACCTTACCACAAGCTTTACGTGTAACCTTACCTCAGGCTTTAGGTGTAAGCTTACTTTTTAGAACACCTTATGTCTACCACAGATTTACAATGTAACCTTACAAGTCTTACGGATGGCGCTCACAGTAGCTTTACAGTAATGGATTATTCCGATATCGATACAACCCATTGTTTATTCTTTTCCAACCGTGGTATTTTTGAGGTTCACTAGTAACGGCTTCTATACGCTTATTATACCATTCATCGTTAACGGGTTCAATTACTGCTACTTTATTTTCGTCTTGATCTTCATACATGCAGGA
>JUFY01033001.1:7309-20835 GCA_001855655.1 Leptopilina clavipes
ATAAATCAGTAGAAAAATTTTTTTTTACTATTTATTAGTAAAATTTAACTAATTCGAAAGCAAAAAGTGAGTCACTAATTCAAATTAGTTAAAATTTTTACTAATTCAAATTTAGAGAGTAGTTAAATTTCAGTAGGAAATAATAAAAAAAAATTCCACAAATTAGTATATTTTAACTAATTAGAAAACAAAAAAATCAATCAGTAATTCAAATTAGTTAAAAATTAAATCTGTGTTAGTAAAAATTTTAACTAATTTGAACGAGTTACTGAATTTTTACTTTTGAAGTAGTTTTTAATTTTACCGATAAATTAGTGGAATTTTTCTTTTAATATTTCCTACTAAAATTTAACTAATTCAAAAGCAAAAATTCCGTCACTACATCAAATTTAGTAAAATTTTTACTAATTCAAATTTCGAGAAATTCTTTTCACATTATAGACATTATATTTTTTGTAAATTCAAAAATATTTCTTAATTTTGATTAAACTTAGATTAATTTGAATTTACTGAATTATAGTTTATTACATTTATTTCATTACATTTACTAAATTTAAATTTATAAATTAGAATTTACTGGATTTAAATTTATAAATTAGAAATTACTGTATTTAAATTTACAAATTAGAAATTACTCGCGATTTAAATTTATAAATTAGAATTTACTCGCGATTTAAATTTATAAATTAAAATTTAAAGTGTTTCGAAACTTGACACATTATTAGATAATATATCATCGAAAATTATCATCTCATGTATGTAATATTAGACAATATCTTCATAAATGTCAATTCAAGGAAAGATGATGTGAAGCTGCTAACTGAAATTTACCTCGAATTGACATTTGCGGAAGAGATTGTCTAATTTTGCTTATGTGATGACATTCTCGATATATTCAAATAGTGATCCTTTTTTAAAAGTTCCATCCAAATAGTAAAATTAGAAATTACATCCAAAAAACCAATAGAGAACATTTATTTCAATCAATATTTAAAAATACCTTTGTTGAAAAAAATTAATTAACTCTTCAAAAAAAGCAGAATAGAATAAGATAAAAGAAAACGAATTTAATTAAATTTTTTTCCATCAATTTTATTATTTTATATAAAATAAAAGATGAAGTAGAAAAAATTATTTTGATAAAAATGATAAAAAAATTATTTTGATAAAAATGATAATAATTATAAACTGGTCAAATTATTTATATAATAATTGAATAATAAAATAAATGGGAAAATTGTTACATTCAAATTAGGTGAGAGATTACGAGGAAATGAAACAGTTATTATTAGTATTCGTCGCAACAGTAGTTTTATAGTTTGAAGTTTAAATTTACGACACGATAAGAGTTACGAGCATGAGATGGTCATATTATTGAGAATTTGAAATGAATTTTCACGACGGTATAAAACGCCATCTTTGCGTAAATGCGCGAGGAAAATTTAGTTCTTCGAGATGCAAGTTTTTTTTTTTTCATAATAAAACACGATGAAATTCGTTGACTACGTGTCGTATTCCGGAAATCGTGTCACGCGTTTCTGACTTGAGAAAAGACGACATCAGAAATAAAAACAGGGAAAGAAAAAGAAAAGAGAAAAAAAAGTACTGCAATGTTATATACTTGTTTTCTTTTTTTTGTTTCTTTGTCTATGTGTGTGAGAGAGAGAGAGAGAGAGAGAGAGGATACTTTACGCCTGGATTATCGAAGATCCTATCGATAATCTTGTTCGACCTCGTCGTAAAACATCCTGGCTTTCTGGGTTGAGTTTGCAGAGGCACTGATTTATTCCCTATTGCAATCGCATGAATCGCTTTTTGGTTTCACATTCAAGTCGTTGGGATATCAAAGTGAACGGTTCATGGGAAAAAAATTCACTGTGTTTTGTTGAAAATAGTAAAGAAAAAAGCCATTCAGGAAATGTATTGTTTTTCTATATATTACTAAAAAAATGTTTGACTTTCGAACCGCACAAAAGCCCCAGGTAAATGTAAATATATAAAAAAAAATTTTATTGTTTCCGTAAAGTGTAATTTGACCGAAATGGCGATATTTTTATTCATAAAGATGTCAGTTATTGTAAATTTCGATATTTTTCCTACATTTGAAAAAATTTTAAATATGCTAAATTGCCCCTAAATCGCTTTCAAACATTTCAATTGTTTTTTTTTAAAACACAGTCACATAGCAAAGAAAACAATTTTGAAAATTTTTCAAGGAAAATTTTTAACAAAAACGAATCATGAATACCAGAGGGAATAAATTTTTAATCGCAGGAATTTCGTATACCTAATATTCGCAATGGGAAATTACTTTGAAAATAAATATTGTATTTTTAAAATTTGTATAGTTCGGTTAAACTTAGGTTTGATCGGTTAAATTTAGGTTGTTAATGAATAATTTTAATCGTACTTGAACGAACCATTAGTAAAGAGAAAAGTTAATGGCGATAAGTTAGATGTAGAAATGAAAATAATCGAAAATTGTTACTAAGTAAAGTACTTTATTGATCAATTACTAATTATTGTTAATTATCAACTATTTATTATTATTTATTATTATTTTAATTCATAATTATTATAATAATAACAATTATTATTTGCAAAGACGAATATTTTAATAATTAGCAATTATTAAACAGTAATTTTTTAATTAAAAAATACCGTTTTTTTGCAAATTAATTTATTCCTCTGAAAAATTGACTGAATAATTAATTGAACGGGAGTTTGCAAAAATGAATAGTTTAATAAATAGCAATTCCTAGAAACAGTAATTAATTAACTATTAAATGAAAAACACGTTTTTTGGAAAAAGTGAAATAATTTAATAATCACGAAAGTGGATTTTAATTCGTTACGAGGTAAAATTCTACTTTAATAAATAGCAATTATTTGAAATTAATTATTAAATGAAAAATACGTTGTTTGGCAAATTAAGTGAAATAGTTGAATAATTAAGAAAGCGGAGTTTAATTTGTCACGAGATAAAATTACAAGGATTTTAATTTGTTTTGAAAAATTAATTTGCTCCTCTGGAAAATTGACTAAGTAATTTAAGTTTGGAAAAATGAATACCTTAAATATCAATTCTTAGAAATTATTAGAAAAATATTAGAAAAATTATTAAATGAAGAAAAACATGTAAAATAATTGAATAATTAGGAAAGAGAAGTATAATTCGTCTCGAGGTCAAATTACATGGTACAATATATCGACTGAAACCCATAAGCAGATCAATTTCCCGAGTGGCTTAGCTTATATCCTCTCTTTGATAATAATCCATGTGTACACTTACAATTAGTCCCGACGGAGGACCTCCGAGTCCTACAGCGTCCTCATACTCGACGCAAAGCCCGAGTCATCCTACACCCGCTCCGAGATGGCCACTCAAACCTGGCGTTCTCGTGCACGTCAATCGCACTCACAGTCTCAGATCGGGTTTAAGCTCTCGATCCAATCAGGCATTGAGGATCCACTCGGACACCTCCTTGAGCGAACCATTTACCACGGAGAGAGCTCGTGGAAATTGTGCTCTTATGAGAACGCCAGTGAGGCCATTCCGTCGTGGAAAGGACACAAATAGACAAAGGCCAATGAACGTTGGCGGAATGCAGGATGACGGTATGTTTGCAAGAGCAAATAAAATAAGAGCAATATTCAATGCCCAACTCAACAAGGAGACGGACACCTTCCCAGGAATATCTCGAGGAAAAACAGGTATGAAAACTAACGCAGTACCGCAAACACATTTCCTTTCTTCTCTTTTTCTCCTCCTTTCCTTTTCTCTTTACACTTTCCAATTACCAAAAGAGTTTTTCTCACGACATCACGTTTTGACCTCCTTCTATTATAGTTCGTGGACCATTAGAAAAAAAGGGTTTTTCACCTCCTATCAAGTTACAGAACGTTTTCTTTTAATGTCTCACTTCACGAATTCAGACGAAAAAAAAATCCATCCAAGTTTCAATGGAAAAAGCCTCTCGCTTTTAAATATATTTTCCAATGTGAAAAGTTTCTTTATTTTTTGATTTTATTATTAAATATTACGTTCTCTACCAAATGGACAAAATTTTCTTTTTTCTCTCTAAATTTGAATTAGTAAAAATTTTAACTAATTTGAATTAGTGACTCACTTTTTGCTTTTGAATTAGTTAAAATTTACTAATACATTAGTAGAAAAAATTTTTTTCTTTAATTTATTAGTAACATTTAACTAATTTGAAAGCAAAAAGTGAGTCACTAATTCAAATTAGTTAAAATTTTTACTAATTCAAATTTAGAGAGTTGGAACATGGAATTTTTTTTAAATGTTTAAATTCCTTGGTGTGGGAATCTAATTTCTATGCTATTTGTATTTCTTTTTTGTCCCAAATATTAACGTCAAGTTTAAAAACATCTTTTAATCGATATTTGGATTTTTTGCTCGATCTTTTTCCCTCTATGACCAAAACGAACAATACAAGTTTTGATTCGTAAAAAAAATTCTATATGTAAAGTACTGAGAGATATGGAAATCTGTCTTTTGTCGTCTCTAAAGCTTTTGAAACGCTTATATAAAGATTTTTCCAAATGCTTTCTTTTCATGCATTTTTTTTAACTTTTATTTCATGTACCTACGTCAAACAGTTTCAAACAGAAGATAGTACAATTCATATAAATCCGATTGAGTATTATTATTGCAAGGATAGTAAATTTTAACGACATTCCATGATATATTCATATATGATTCGAAAATACTTTACTTTTACTCTACTTTTCATATTAAATATGTATTACATGAATTTTATATAACAATTGTAAAATGAATAATATAATTTCATTAACTATTTCATGAATTTGTTAAATATTCTCGAAATTTCCATTATTAATGTTCTAAGTACATAAATGGACATTTTGCTAATTGGTTCAATATGAATTAATAAAACAAGATTCCCGAGTATATGATGTTATAACTATCCGTCTGACTAAAAGTGCCGTTTACTACTGGCACAAAAAGCACAAGGCTTTATTCGCTATGTCTGACTGTAAATTTCTTTACCACTGATTTTTATATTGCAAACCAATTTAGAAACTTCGACTGACTAAAATCCCTAAAGTCTGACTGTAAATTCTCCTTTACTACTGATTCTCATATCATAAGAATTTTAGACTAGTCTGACTAAAATTTTAGAAAGTCTGACTAAAATCCTTCATTACTACTGATCGCTAAAAGATCTTTCTACATTATGTCCGACTGTAAATTGACCTTTACCACATATTCCTAAAAAAATTCTTCTTCTTTAGAAGAATTTTAGTTGTTTAGTCTGACTAAAATCTCCTATCACTACTGATCGCTAAAATAAAAGAATTATTTCAATTATGTCCAACTGTAAATTATACTTTATCACTGATTCGTATCTTAGAAGAATTTTAGTCGTTCCGTCTGACTAAATCCTCTATTACTACTGATCCCATTAAAAAGTATTTACGTTACGTCTGACTATAAATTGTCCTTTACTATTGATTCTATTACAAAAATTTTAGTTATTTTTACGTCTGACTAAAATCACTAATTTCCACTGTATAAAGAAGGAAAAAATTATAAAAAGAGAAAAATAAATAAATTTCCTACACTATGTAAATTTCCTACACTATGTAAATTTCCTACACTATGTAAGTTTGACTATAAATTTTTTTTAACTACTGACGAAAAATACGATTTGATACGTTGTGGATGACTATAAATGTTTTTTACTACTGATTTTCATATTACAAAAAATTTTATACTTTTCGTCTGACTCAATTTCCCTTTACTACTTATCCTGAAGGTCCAAGGATTTTCTACGTTATGCCTGACTAAAATCGTCTCTTACTACTTATTCTGATGATCAAAACTGTCTGTTTTCACTGACACCAAAGTCTGACCAAAAGTGCCTTGTACTACTAAGTTTAAACTTCCAAGAAATAAAAATTAACAAATATAGTTAAATTTTACTTAATAATTTAATAATTTAAATAATTTCATTATAATTTACTAAATTAGCAAAAAGTCCCTAATTATTTCAAATTAGTTTTCACTAATTGATACTTACACTGAAAAAAAATTTATTTGATTCAAATAAATCAAATAAATATAAATAAATTTATGATAAATAAATTTATCAAATAAATATTTACTGGAACCAAATAATTTTTATTTTAATCGAAGAAGTTGTACTTGAATCAATAATTTCTGTATTTAAGTCAAATACAATTTAATTGACTCAAATAAAAATTATTTGTTTCCAGTAAATATTTATTTGATAATAGTCAATTAATTCATTATTTGAATCAAATAAATTTTTTTTTTCAGTGTAGAAAGTAAGAATTCTAATCGTGAACTTAAAACAAAAGCGCCCAGTTAGGTATAATTTCTCGTAATTGTTAATAATTTTTTTTCAAATTAATATTTTTTTGCTGATAATAAGAAACGATTTTGTCTACTTGTTTAGTAATTTTTATATTATAATATATATTGTTTATCCAATATTATTTGAACCTTATATTTTTGTCCTCAAATAAAACATTACCTGTTCATTCCTTACACACAGACACTTTTTTATTAAAAATGTAACGTTTTACAAAATGAAGAGACAGATTTCCAGCCAAGTAACAAATTGAACTCTCCTGCCTCAGATTAACCCGCGCTCATTAATTTTGTGTTTAATTTCATTCTTGGAGATATGTCTCCTTTTTCTTTCCTCTATATATAGAAAAGAGGAATTTTTTTTATCCATTCAAAGGCAAAATATTTGAAACAGCAACTGCAATATTAAAATAAAAATGAGGGCTTAACTGAACGAAATGTACTTTAATCGTTTTCCAATTTTTCCCCCAAAGCCTTTACTCTCCGGGAAAGTTGGATTATCGCTGAAATAGCAAAACGACGGAGGCCTTTCATGCAGTACCGAATTTTGCCAGTCTAGCGGCAGTAACTTTAGCTTATTTTGCTACTTCAACAGACTCTCTCCTTCTCTTTCTTTCTCTCTCGTTCGTTCCGTTTTAATAAAAAGCACATCGTCAGTAGTGTCGAAAAATTGAATTCGATCGCGTTTCTTTTGGCCCTCGACGACATATTAGGCCACGCGCGCTCTCTTTTTAGTTTTTCTTCGTTCATGTTAAAAACATTGAAGGGAAAGAATTTCATTTTAAGTCTCACGAAGGAAGCCAATGTTGAGAGCGCGCGAGTTACATGATTTTTAACAACACACGAGTCTCTGGCAATAAAGTTCAACTTGCTTTTCGGCTAAGTGTTACTTGGCGAGGAAAATGTCACTCTGGTCCATTCTCTTTCTCTCATCTTCCCAAAAATGTGTCGGAGCGTGTATATGCGCGCATGTGACGAAGCTTTATGTGTTGTGACGATGCATTTCGTGTTATGTGTTTTCCTTTAGCCGTGACTTACAAGCGAATAGAACCACGACAGAGGATCTTGCACGACGCTCTTAAAACAACAGATCCAAACAAATCCAGGCCCAATGTTTCCCGTAAGCGTAAAAAACCCGGATCAGGTACGTTCTTCTTTTTATATTCTCAAAAAAATGTTCCTTTAAAATTTAGGCACATTTTTTTTTGCATGACTTACGCTGTATGATAAAAGTTAGTTTTAATCTCATGTCATTCTAATTTTTATTATTTTCCCTTATTCGATCATTATTCAGTTCAAAATATTCCCCAAACAACTTCAAAAGGCAAAGAAAATTCTATATTTGAATCAAATATATCTAAATCTGTATTAAATATAAATTTTTCCAATTTTGAATTACTGACTGACTTTTTGCATTTGAATCCAGTTAATATTTACTACAAATTAAAAAAATTTTCCACTAATTAGTAAATTTTACCAAAAAAAAAAGCAAAGAATCAGTTAAGAGAATTCATTTTCAATATTTTTACTAATTCAGATTTAGAGATGAGTTGTTTTTTATTTGAATTAAATAAAAGTACATTTGTCTCATTATATATTTGTTTCAAAAATAAAAATTCTATTTATCAGAAATAAAATATTTGACGTGGAAAATCTTTCCTTTGAATCAAATCAAATTTTTTCGTTTTGAAACAAATATAAATTTGGTTTAGTAAACTCTGAGTGGGTCAAATATATTTTTTTCTTCTGCGGGTGTGAAAAGAGAAGTTCACAAAATTTTGAATAAAATAATTGAAAACTGGCTTTATATTTTACTATATTTGTTTGATAATAAAATTTTCATAAAAAAAAAAGGGGGGAATCTATAGTGAATCAATTTTCAACTTAATTGCTTTTAAGTGATGACGAGCTCGTTTCCATTTCCAGTTGTGCAAAAGAGGTTAATTAGAATGCTAATTCGTATTGACACTTTCCGAGTGTAATCAATGACAGTAAATTATTCGTTATCCATAATATATTCAGTCAGTAGTTTCACATTCAGGATATTTACATCATTCAGAACTTGAAATGTGTCCATTTTATCATATAAAGTAAATAATTCTATATACAATACGAAAAATAGTGGAAATATTTTCATTTCACTATTTTGGAGGGATGGATAAAAAAACGAAAATCTTATATTAAAATACTATTTTACTAATTGATGTTTTCTTTTTCTGAAATAATATTGCAGATCCGAATCAAACGACAAACAGCAATCACATGGGTAGCATGTCGGAAGGAATGACCGATCCCGATACGAAAACATTTTACGAAAATTTACCATTTCACGGGATACAAACTCCGCCCAACAAGGTGAGTGACGAACGTATTTTTCAACATTTTCTTGTTGAGTATTTTTTTTTGCACGATTTTAATACTAGTTGGCACTGTTTTTTGTTTTTGTTTCTGTTTTTCTTTTTTTTTGGTTTTTTTTTGTGTGAAAATAAGCGAAAAGCGTGTTTATTGTTAGCTGTAATCGGAACTCAAATTTTTCCACATTGTCTCAATTATAAAGGATAATATTAACTTACGTCCCATAATAATCAATGCCCAAAGAATTAAATTCTAGTTTAAACTCTTTGGTGGTAAAATTCGATTATGCTTGGTATTATGAAAGGCGATGAAATAACAATGTAGTTTAATTAACTCATAATCGTAAAGCTGAATGGTTCAAACAGAGTTGTTACTTTTCTTTATAACGTCCATTTTCCTCCTTTGTTTCAAAGTATATAACTAATTTGCTTTCGAAAAAAAAAATAATAATAATTAAAACAATTGATTCCACACTGGGAGATTAACATCAAAGGGAATATTTTTTTCACCACTTGAAATTAATTTCCCAGAGTAAATTATTTCTTTCTAACGCAACTTTTTCCTCTGATTTCACTTGAGAGGATGAAAAATGATTTTATCAACTGGTAACAGGGAATGACAACATTTTCTAAACGTACAGAATATTGGATAACCTTTATCTGAAAGTAAAGCCATTCGGTCAGTCTGATAAGAGTACCGAAAAGAAATAGCATTGTGAGAGAGCACTAAGTGAGAAACCGATACTCCACTCTATTGTCTAAAGGAAAACTAAGGAGAGATCTTGAGAAATCCTTTAAGTCAAGGCGAAAAAGTCATCTAGAAAATTCCATTAAATATTATTTCATTCCAGATTAAGAAAGTCGTTTATCGACGCTTTATTCTTTCTTTGAAAATAATTTTCTTATTAGAGCGGAAGGACTTAATTAAGCGTATCAATTTTTTTTCCTCCGGATTAATAGTGATAAATTACAAACATTTTTCATTTTACTTAAAAATTTCAAAATTTTAATCCAAAATTTTTTTTCCCTGAAAATTACAATTTGAAAAAATTTCTCAATCAGTTTTCATGAATGTCAAATTATTATTCTTTTACGACTGTGTGTAAATCATTACTGATGTTGTGATTAATCATAATATTCGATGACTGGAGATTGACAGAAATGATTGATAGTAATGTTCTGATTAAATATATATCTGTAAAATTTAATAAAAACAATAATGAACAAAAAATTAGAATCATCGAATTTTTCGTACGAAAATAATATACAGTAAACATGGAAAATATTTCTCACTGATGTCTGAATCTGAATAAACATGCTTTTGAATTTAGTTAAAATTTACTAGTAGAAATTTTTTTCTCAACTATTTATTAGTAAAATTACTAAAATTTAATTAATTCAAAAGCTTTTGCTCTTTTTACATTAAAGAAGTTTATTTGCTTCAAATTATTGAATTACTTTCATTATCAAATAAAGATTCAAAATTCAAATACAGATATTATTATTATTTTTATTTCACTTAGTTTATTTTGATTGGAGTGTAAAAATTAGTTGGTTCAAGTAAATATTTATTTAATAATAGAAAATCCGTAATTTGAATCGATTTTTTAACCAATTTGAATAAATTTTTCCGCAATTTTCATTGAGTAAAATTTTTAATTCTAGATTTAGAGAGTATGAAAAATATTTTGCTTTGCTCAAAATTAGTTTTCATTGATTAAACGTGATGGGAATGAAGAATAAACAATTAGAGTGATAAAATGCGATTAATTGTCGTAAGAAAATATTTGAACAGTAGTTTTCTGATATAGAATGATGATAGACAATTATTTATCAGTCTTAAGAATTCTCCTCCTTGTGAGTTGTGAAGTTAACGTATATATATAGAAAGATAAGGTTACTCCTCTTAAAAAGTCCAACTCATTTGGCGAACCGTGATAAATGACTCGGTAATATTTGAAATCTCACGAACTCTCAGACATCCTTGAAGCCTCGGAAGTAAAGTCACCGTGAAATAATCGCATTATGAGGGTGGAGTGGTGAAATAGTAGGAGTAAAAGAGAAAGAGAGAGAGAGGCCTGCAATTCTAAAGTGGTATATATGGAGAAATGAGAAGAGAGGCCAAGGGGATTGCAAAAGTAAAGGGGTACATGCCTCACTCCCTCTCCGTAAGAAACTGCAGAGTTGAAGAGGGTTGCATTAACGTCTGCCCAAGTTGGGTGACCCTTTGCTTCATTCACTTTCCCACCGCCCACTTGATTCGATTGCCAGAAACAGGAACCCTTAACCCATTCAACTAGGCCACGCTCTGCTGAAAATGAAACTTGTTAAGTACATAAATGTAACGCATGTATGTACCTTTCGAAAATTTTCGTCAATTATAGTTTGTTGTTCTTCTTCGTTAAACCTCTTATTGAAGGATCCTAATTGAGTACTCATCTTAATTACTCGATTTTAGACTTTCTTTTTAGTTGGATTCTTTCACAGGCTCTCTTACAATGTTTCATAAAGTCTTCAACAGAAATTCAACAGAAATTTAACAGATATTCAACACAAAACAATACAGGGTTTAAAATATTCTTTCAAGATCTCATTTTCGAATCACTAAAATTTCACTTTTTTTTTGTCTTATGAAAATAGAAAAGATTGTAAAAAAGTTGACATACTTTATGTGTCTGACTGTAAAATACTTTTACTACTGATTTCTAAATACATATATCCAATTTTTACTCTGCGTCTGACTAATTGACTTTTACTACTGGTACCAAAAGCACAACGTTGAAATATTTTGCGTCTGACTATAAAATACTACTACTACTGGATCCTAAATATACACGAATTTTTTTACATTAGGTTCGATTAATTGTTTACTTTTCCGTCTGACTGAAAATGTCTAAATAAAGGTAGATACTTTGTCTAAATAAAAGGTGTAGATACTTTGTGTCTGTCTGTAAATACATTCACTACTCATTTCTAAAATTCTAGACGTTTCGTCTGACTATAATCCTTTGTTACTACTTATCCCATAAAAAATAATTTCTCATGTTGTCTGACTATAAATTGTCCTTATCTACTGATTCTCATATTACAAAAAAATTATTGTCATTTTGTCTGACTAAAATCATCTACTACTACTGATATCAATAATACAACTGTATGACTCGTTGTGTCTGACTATAACTCTCTTTTACTACTCAAACTTTTTGTTTGTTTTTTTACAATTTACTGTACAAATCACTAATATTTAATAAACAAATACATTTTTTAACTTATTAAATAAATATTTATTGCTTAATCGTAGAGAAAGTATTTACTCTCCCTTTGTAGTTTAAGAATTTCTTTCGAAATGAAAATAATACAGATATTTATGTTATAATGTACTAAAATCTAATTAGTCCTAATAACGGGATATCAAATTCTCACATCTTCATTGACGCGTACTACGGAATATAGAGTATGTAGTTAGGTAACATTCTGTATTTAAATTCAAATACAATTATCTCGATTATTAATCAAGTTAGAGAAAACTTTGTTTGGTGAACTGGTTTCTAGAATATCAAGTTTAAGATTATGGTATAAAATAGCTAATATATTTGTCTGAAATAACTATTTTTTGGTTTGAATTTACATATTATACATATATCATGAATGTAACATATGTATGTTTTTTTCGTTAAAGTTATTGTTAAGTTCAGCTAACAATAACACACACGCTTCTATTTTTAAGTTTTATTAATGTGTTTTGATTGAAAACCGAAAAAATATATGCTTATCAAAATATATATATATCACTGTTAAATATACACGTATTTTCCAATAATAGTATTTTTAGTTTTCTGACAAGTGTAAAATAATATTAAAGAAATTTGAATTTTGAATAAAAATAAAATGTAAATGCCTAAAAAAAATAAACAGTTTACTGCTCTCTAAATTTGAATTAGTAAAAATTTTAACTAATTTGAATTAGTGACTCAGTTTTTGCTTTCGAATTAGTTAAATTTTACTAATAAATAGTAAAAAAAAAAATTTTCTACTAATTTATTAGTAAATTTTAACTAATTCAAAAGCAAAAAGTGAGTCACTAATTCAAATTAGTTAAAATTTTTACTAATTCAAATTTAGAGTGTTAGTAATTAGATGCACATTTTTTTAAAAATAAATTTCTTACACCGATTAGAAAAAGGAAACTAAAAATATTCAGCTTCTGTTATTACTATAGTTATGCTTACGATATTGGTATATGTTGACAAAAAATATAAAGAACAGTGCACGAAGGACTTAATTTGTGGCCATTATACTTGACTAAGGTATAATTTATTAGAGCAATTAAAAAATTTCTCCACTTTTCTAATTTCAAATTGCTCCTATTATATGTTAAAATAATAAAAAAAATTCCTGTTCTTTTCTTAATGAAGTTATTATCTTTTTACAAAAAGTACCTATATTTTTAATCTTTCATTTATAAAAAAATTACCTTCTAATGGGTAATTGCTATTATTGATTGTTGTTTGATATTTTATTACTTTATCTATTATAATTAATAGAGACGCTTCAAACTCTGCAACGTAGTTAATTTTTTCACGCTATTTTCGAACATTTTCTCTCTGACGCGCTAATTAAATTTATATTCTCTCTCTCTCTCCAGAGTAATTATATAGACTATCGCTAAAATTTTATTTAATTGGAGAAATTAAATATGAAACGAAGACTCTATTAATTATGATAATAATTATTTATTTTTAAATAATAATAATAATAATAATAATAATAATAATAATAATAATAATAAT